>UZAN01039517.1:0-20327 GCA_900618425.1 Echinostoma caproni
TTTTGTCTCCCAGCCAGCACCTGTCTCGAGGAATGTGTTGAGAAAATATACCAAACAGTCTTACTTTGTAATAGTTTGGCTTTTGTGAAAGGATGCCTTCTAGATGCTAAGAAAGGCACCCTCATTTCTATATCCATCGCCAGGAGTTGGCTGTGAAACCAAGCTATGTTCACTGTCGTGATCATCAATTAGGTATACTACCGCTACGCCGGAAAGCAGCTTTATAGGTACTGCACAGAGGTGATTTGTGAATGGAAAAGATGAAGTTTCTGGCTAGACAAGTGTGGTGTTGGCTCGTTTTGGATGCAGATATTTGCACAACTGCGAAGAATAGCGATGATTATCTGCTCAAAGCGAAGGTAAGCCCGAAAAACTGAACTCGATCGCTAGAGACTTATATACCATGGTAACGGGTACATACGGACTTCTGCGACCTATTCCTGAATCGCTACAGTGTCTTGGTTCCCACTGGTTCAGGATCAAGGTGACTCGAATTATATAAGTATATACTTTTTACAGTACGTATCGGTTCTGTCTACACATATATTACCTGATTTCAGCCTTCATTTCATTCCAGACCAGAAACCTTATCAGACATCATGGTCAAATAAGGTGAGGTAATTGAAATCCAAATTAGCTGTTTACTTGAACACAAAATGCATTTCTTTTGAGGTTTTCATTTTTGGTCACCCACTAAGGCCTCTATATTACTCTATTTTTCATTTCATTCTTTCTATTTAACTCCACCTTAAGATTATTAACACCACAAATAACTAAATGCTGTTCAATAAATAGTTTTGTCAAATGTGCATAGGACACTGTGAACACAAACAGTATCAAAGGTTTTGTGATTTCCTCGGTTTTGATGCTCATACCCTTTTGCTTCAAAATGGGGTAAATTGCAGGTAACCAAAACACTTCATAAGATGAGTTGTCCGGACGCGCGATGCAACATTGCGCATTATAGAGAATAATAACCGCGCTTCCCGATGCATTATGCTTTAAACTATCTTTAGAGTATACTCTCCCTCGGTGCATGTAACAGATGACTGTCCGTGGTACCAACCGATATGACATTGTTTCACCAATCAGGAATGCTTTATGGAAACCAAAGCCGCATATTGTGACACATCACTTAATATTTTTACCACTTGTTTAAAATAAATTTACTGCCAACAAGCAATGAATGATCTGGTCTCTTCCTGACAAACCGTATTCATACCCTTATGTGTTGCTCATGAGAACTGGTTTTATCTTTGGAGCTACGTGGCTTCAAACCCCAATAGGATACCAGTGTTCTTTATCGTAAACAACGACCGAATACTGGTAACGTTCCCCCGGTTACATTTGTTTTTGGCTTGAGATACGTTTTTTCAACCAACCCACAATTTATTCAATTTGATGGTACCTGATTTTTGTCCACCTTGAATAGGAGTCCTTGAAGGTCTCTGTTAAACAATAATAGAAATTAGCGGTTTCGTTGATGCCATCAATTCGAACTCGGGTTGCGTGTAAAACGATTAGCATCGTGTACATCAAGTTTCCTTTACCACTCATTGTTCATCCACTTTCTGATTTTCATGTGCCACACTGTTTGAACCTCATGACGTGGGATAAAATTCCTACAAAAAAGAACTACCCCTTTGGCCACGCCATTTGACCAGTCAACCTGAGCAAACGGCATATCTGTCAAACCGGAAAATGTGCACCAATAAGCTCACTCAATTTCTGATTAGCTGTCGTATATACAATCCAGAATGAAATATTTTGTTCAGAAATTATTCAAAAAGATAACAACTGAAGAAGCTGGCAACCACTTCAATCTGCCAAGCAACGGTTTAAACAATCTCTAAAGATCAAATTCTTATTTTACAGCGGCATTCCTGCAAAAGCCTACATATTTTCCGGTTAGATAACTTTACATATTTGGAGCAAATGACCAAGAAAACACTTCGACAATTTCTCTAAAACCACAACCTCAACTATCCACGGAGGACTAACTGAAAATCTTGCAAAGGTAATTGGGTACTTTGACATGACAAAAAGTTTCCATTTATTCGAATCATGCAAAGAGAAACAACACAAGATTTTTATCGTGATAGGAAGCATTCTTTATCAGGTAGTTTGAGGCATACATTAGTCAGATATGATTGACTTAATTAATCCCCAGTTGAGTCAAACTGCTGATGAGACCCAACCAGGTCAAAACAGTTGTTCAGTGCTTCCTAGATCACGGTTCATTTACATGACGAATTCATCATATAACTAAAACAATCCATTAAAGATATACTAAACCTTACATGCCTGAAATTCGCTATAGTAAGATATTGTACTGCGAGGAACTTTCACCGATAAATCCTTTAAATCGACACCATAAATTGAGGCCTTCAGTTGCCAAAGCCAAAACTGCTACTTACTACACAACATGGAACAAATGTATGCCGAGATCAATAATACTGTTTTCTCATTTATCATAATTATCCCGGTGAACTCAGTCTTCATCGTTTGTCTCGTTATGAACGATGCACAATGGACAAATTCCGTTAAATTTTGATTTGATTTTCTGTCACCAGCCACATTGTGGAAGCGAACGAATGATGCATATACGAAATGGAGAACGAGACAGAGAGAGCGTGAGTCTACTTAGCGGGGACGGCAAGCAACACCTAATGAGGCATGTTGTACACGCGTCCGAATCGTGCACATGCATCTCGAATGGCTTGTTTCACTAGGATACGAAAAACGGGCTTGTCTGATCACAGTCGAGTTTGGACATTTAGATACATTTTATCACGGAATCCATGTTAGTCGAATAGGTACGAGAGATTTGCTTCAATAATTTCGAGACGGCCCAGCGCATGTATCTTTCGTTTGACCCTTGGAAGCGAACAGTCCCAAAATAGTCCGAGAGAGTTAGAGCTCATCTGTCTGCCCCCAACCAGAGCATCACTGTATCAAGGAAAGAACCAGAGTGATCGATATGGCATTGACCGAAACCGCTTCATCGCCGCCACCTTAGATGTAATCAGACGTGTCCAAGCAAACCACAGCTGTTCTAACCAATGACGTCGCTTATTATATGATCACTGAAATGAGGATGGCGTGGTCAATTTGCCAAATCGAATGACTATGTTTCAATTAAAAAAATATATACATGAATATGATATGTATGTATACATTGAAAATTCAACATAGAAATGTGTCATATGATCATCATGGAAGAGGAACCGCCAACAGAATTAATCCGGTTATCATTTATCTATTTCTGGTAGATGTAACAAAAGTATTGTTTCGTGATCACTCGAGCGATAGGATATGAAAAATGGAGGATCTATAAATGAGTAAGCTACTTAGAACTATAAAACCATCAGGCAGATTGCACGAAATGTGTATAACTTGGTGAATGTAATTTGTCTTATATAGCGAAAAGTGAACTTGAACAGATGTCGTAGTGCACAAATTACGAAACTATATGGGGTTTAGTGGATGAGTGTTTACTGTTACAACCATTGTCATAACAGGAGTCTAATAGGTTTCGGCGATGGCCAACATGGATTAACATGCTTCAATCTTAAGCACAGCCAAATTTAACTTACGGAGTTAGAAAGATACAAATATGAAGGGTTTGGGTACGTCTGTCTTCATTGACGCAGGTTGACATTTGGGAAACTAAACCACTGTTACCTAGTTTTAGGGGAAGAACTACTCACAAGAGGGTACCGAAGTTGCAGGCTCTGTGAATATTGATAAATGCTAGAACAAACACAGTATGCGCAGCTAGCCCAAGTGGAACGCTTGAGAAAAATTGATAAGAATGTATTTGGATGTGACGTTTCCTGCGCTTTAATGTTTTCCCTCAAGACTGTGAAAATTCTCTACGAATCCACAGCGTTTTTCCAGATAGATATTGGCCCTTTTTGGTTTCAGTGCTACAACATTCAATTTTACATTTTTTTGTATTTGTTTATTTTGTGTAAGCTTAAATTTTATCTACAAACAGAGACTTGACGTCAAACTGGATAAACTATACAAAATCAGAAAACGTGCCATGGGAAAAAGTGTTGCTAGTGTGTGGTTTATGTGCACAAATTCTCACCTAATTCAACGAAATCCTATTCCTTATTGTTGGTTAGAAGTCGGGAAAGATAGGGTACTCGGAATTTCATGCAATCAGTTCCCTTCAATATTTTCATGAGAGTAAGAAGAAGCATCATGATCATAGGATGTGTTGAATTCAACTATTTCGTGGTAATCTCATCACCTGAGTACATGCATTAGGATCACGTTTGGGGATTTCTGATAAAGTTTAATTCTTGCGGGTAAATGCCCCGACAAAGAAGCAAATGGACGGATGGGAACAACAAGAGGCTAAACCAAGATGTAGCGGATGAAAAGGGTCATCTTATATCGTAAATACCAATATATTTTGATATTTCATATGGTTGATGAATCTACTGAAATTTATGATGCACATCCGAATATCACCACTATACCATGTCTACGGGGTTTTAAATCATTGTTTGAAGAGTCCGGAAAATACTACGGACGAGCAAATGAGGAAAACTTGGAAAACCCTCTGGTGAACGACAGACGACAAAGCTGATTATGGGGGTTCAGAGCCGTCTGAGTTTCCTTAACTGAAACGGGGAGGCGTCCTAGTTTCCCCATACGATTGTGAATGTGTATAGACCACGAAAGTTCATTGTCGATGGTGACATTTAGGTACTTGATCAGGTCATTCTATAACTTTTCAAACTCAAGTGAATCCGTTGTAACTTTAAGTGAATCCAACCAATCGTGTCCCATAGGGAACCCCAGAAGATAATTGCTGTTTCGGCCGTCAAACGTCATCGATTGAACCGGGTCTGTTCAAACCACATCTACTCCGAGTGAACACACTTCTCCGTAAACAAACAAAAGTACTTTTTGAGTGAGTTATCGAGCGAGACGAAGACAGGATCGCTAATTGCAACGGACAATACGACATAACAACACAAAAATGGGGAACAAGAGAGAGTAAAGGTTTCGTTGGGATAGACTGTCCCTACCTCCCTCCCGCCCCACCTTAGAACGTTATGTCCTAAACTGCATTCTAGCCACCTAGATGTTTCACAAGAAAAATGAATTGTTTGAAAAACTGGTATGTCTGTAGTAGGTTTTCAATGAAGGAATTAAAGTCCGAAGAAGAGGAAACTGTATGACCAAAAGGATAGCTTCACCAAACGTTTGGATGTGTTCATGAGATGAGACCGGAAGATCACGTATGAAAGCAGAAAGGATATACGGAGATACAACAGCACCAGGAAGCAAACTGGAGTTATTATCTAGAGATTCTGATATGCTTCCATCCAAATTAATTCACTAAATCCTTTCTTTGAAATAGTCAGGGAGCCATGAGGGTATTGTAGAATCAAAAGACTGTATTTTAAAAAGGAGGGATAGTCGAGAAACTAAATCAAATGCAGGCAAATCCAAAAAATGCATTCGCTTGTCCTAGCTGAATTCTTCAGTTATTTGCTCATGACATGTATTAGAGTGGACATGGAGTTCAAAGTGGATCTGTTGAATTTATACACAAATTACAGGATCCTTTAGGGGATGTTGATAAGTGACTGCAATCGTTTCGGTAGTCCATTCAAGTCAAATTAAGAACTGCATTGATCAGCACGATAGGATGAAACGATTGCAGAAGAAAGGTTGACGATGAAGCCTTTGCGATGAAAATTATGGTGGCAAATCGCCAGGAGTCAGGAATCTACCCGGGAAACAAAACTTCTTATTCAGGTGTGCAATCATATTGTCNTGCGAATTTCAGAAACGAGGAGGGCTAATATCAAGGAGCTCAGCCGAGGACATTTTGGAAGAACGACGAAGCTTAGAGATTTCAACGGAAGAAAATGACACCAGGTCGGACTCATTGCACGGGAAAGTAGGAATCTGGAGCTCATTTGACGGGTAGATGAAGACAACGTTGAGGCTGTTGACGTCCAGTACAGCATTTCAACGTTTTGTTTCCGCTCGCTGAGAAAACGAACATATGGTCGGAGTATTCTGGGTTTATCTGTTTGCATCTTCTAGCCAGCGAACGTTGCATCCATATGTGTTGTATCAGCCTTGATTAAGTCAGAGTAGTAGTCTTTGACTGAAGCAGGTAGGATTTATAGACCCCTTCTTCGTCACCTCTGAATGATTTTACGGGTACAGTGATTCTACATATGCATATCATTCGCAACGCAAGTGAAAGATCGATTTCAACGCGTCAGTGTAAAAAGTGACACATTTAAAATGTGATCGACAGGAATTCAGTTGTAGAGCCGTTGAGACGCGAGATACAGCTGGGTGTGGAGTCCCCTGGACGAAACTCTATCTAATTGGAAAGTACGAATGCTTTATAGGCAGTGCAAGAATATACTCCTGATCTTTATATGAAAAACATCGGTTACCGGCTGCAATCGGGCCTATTAGTATGAAAGAAAATAAGGTAGGATGGTTGGTGATCACTATGTCTAGCACAGACCTGTCTCCAATAGGAGTATGGAATAGGTTCGATTGCTCAAACGGAACCAGAGAGAAAGTGTTGACACAGTTGAAATAATTAACAAGTAATCGATTATTTTCGCCTAAGAAATGAACTAAAGACAATATAAAAATCAAATGAAGCAAAACTGTCCGTCTGAGAGCAGGAGGAAGATATATACGAATTAGTTATGATTGTATTTTGTGTATTTGTATTTTTTTGGGATGACAAAGAATGGATGAATAATCAAAGCTTTTCCAGAATAGTTAAATAACACACCTCAATAGATGCATCGTTAGACGTTGATGCACGGTACCACGCCCCCTGCAATCGTTTTTTTCAATTCGATGTCTATAGGCCCAGTAACAATCGAAGCCACCCGTTCACACAAACACGTCCTCAATGTTTAATTCAATTGCGGTTCTTGAACAAATACAGGGCACATTTATGAATCTCATTTATTCAGTTTCCAATTGTACCATGTCCTAACGAGAATAGGAATGGATCTTGAACGTGCGATAAAATCCGGCATGATGACAAGCACGCGTGTGTTCTGGGGTAAATGAAATGATTTGCTTGTCGTTTCCCGATGATCTCAGAGCTGGGGAGATCAGTCTGTGCGGTGCACTAACGAAAAATTCAGCAAAGTATTACTGTTGCGTTGGCCGGTCAAATTCTAAATCTATTCTCCAAACTTTGTTAGCGGAAATCTCAGCAAGACAACATTTGCCTTGTCTCATTGGTCCATATCGATTGTAGCTTCTCCATTGAGTCAAAAAATTATGTTTATCAAATGTTAAGTCTTCGTTTCAAGGCCAATGCTATCAGTAGATTGTGTATCAGTTGGTATACCATCACATCGGCTGTATAAACCAGCTTTTCAAATCAGGGAACAGCCACTACCATCAACGGAAAAATGCTGTATCAAGAATGTATGGTTACCATTTATCTCATACACGCAATTCCTGGATCATGATACTTCAATGGTTCTATAGGGCAGTCAAACTAAAGCTTAGCATGAGGGTACGAAAACCCTAATCAGAGCAATGGGTCGCCTAGGTCCTGTTAGGCTCCCTGGATGCGGACCCCGAGATCATGATAATTGTTGGTTAAAGACACTGAGTGTCGCAAGCGGTGGCACCCGTGCATCAACTCAGTAATCTTGCAACCCCAGTCTATGAATTCTTCATCTTCTTGTTGAATTTGCTTCCAGCCCTCCACACTTCATTCTGCTCGTTTTCTCAAATGGGAGGTGAACAAACAGGAACCAAAAATGGTGCGTGAAAATGCTTGGTTGATGGTTGTGAAAAGTAAAATTTAAACTATAAGACTGGGGGAGAGTAGACAGTCACCTCCCACTCCCGAACGTTACTATTGCAAATAGTTTGGACTGCTTTCTTATAAGCATTATATACCTCAAGTCATCTTGGACGGACAACATCTTTAACTTCAGTGATTTTTTATCAATTAAAGAAGGAATAGTGGGGTCGTTCTTTAACTGCATGAACAATTTAGAGGATTCAGACAAATTAATAAAACTCGGGGTATATATATAACCAATCTTTTTTGATATGACGGCGAAATATCTAGGGGTTAAAGGAAAAATACAAAAGCGAACGATAGAAAAGAACGATCAGTTTTATGTGTGGGTAAATAACACCTAATTTCTGCTTATGCACTGAACGCAATTTCGACTGTTTCGTTTTAGTTAGGAATTGCATACCGGACAGAGTTCATTCGCATCACTGACTTCGAGATACGGGTATGCAATTTTGGAAAAATTATGCAGCACAACGGTACACGTCAATAATAATGGCGCCACAATATAACATCTGACTTAATGGGTTTTGTCTACCAATTAGACATGATTATCACCCAGTATCGGAATACTGACTGTTGCAGTGCAGCTCCTCTCTTCTTGATGGATAATTTCGGATTCGTGTTCAGATGACAGAAAAAAAGGGTCACGTGATCAAATATCATACACTAATTAATCCGTCTTCATGGATGCTGGTGCATAAGAAATTCGGAATATAAAAGAAAAACACGCAAAAGCGACCAGAAGGATTACGTCTGAACTGTGCAGTATTCTCCGTGGCAAAACGGCTAAGAGAGACAAGTTATAGGATCAATGGGCTTGACAAACTCACGCTGGATCAAACCGAATATTGTGCAAGGCTGAAGCAGATTAAACCGGTCTACTTCACTCAATTCTAGGCAAATGGATATACACAATGGCAAATCGTGCTTGAGATTGGCGACTTTTACCCTCTCACTTCCGCCCTCCCTCCTTAGGGAATGGTTCCCTACCGCCCCTCAGCTATTGCTTCACTCTCTTCTGTTTAATGTTTACCTCCCCTCCAATTTAGCTTTCGTTTTCACTAGTTTATTAACTTATATTATTCGTTACCAAATCATTTTCTGCAAATGCTCGTATCCACTTGTGGCTTCTCGTGACTCATGATTGTGGATAGATCGAATCATTTTACTTAACAGAGAAGATTGATCTGTTCGATATGGTATCACAAAACAGAACCATATAGATACGATAAAACGCGTGCGCTCAAGACAATTAATTTCCCATTCTGACTTTTCTCAATATCAGTGAGCTGTTTACAATTTTCCTATGAACATTTTAGAAGAATCACAGTACTGCATATCGATCATCATCATCATCATCATCATCATCATCATCATCATCATCATCATCATCATCATCATCCAGGAGTCATCATCATCATCATCATCATCATTGGAGTCATCATCATCATCATCATCATCATCATCATTGGAGTCATCATCATCATTGGAGTCATCATCATCATCATTGGAGTCATCATCATGTTGTGTAACTTTAAGTTTACACGACATCCTTTTAGAAGTTACAATAAAGCAGCGCGCATTGCAGTTTAGAACTGATCATTTTCGCTTTGGCTTGTTTCAGAGATGGGTAATTCCGGGTTTCTACTCAGTGATCGACTAACCTTGGCTATCACCTCAAAACGCTTTAATATTTTGTTCCATCTTGCGGTTTGAAATATTCTTCTTCAGTGGAGCGATTTCGAGCATTTGCTTATAAATACTTGACTCGATGCTTTTCCTGAGCTTGTTTTGTGGAAAGAGGGATTTATTTGACCGATCATCTTATCCACTTTCACGTCTGCAGCTTGTGGTGGATCGGATGTTCATTATCAAGGAGGTTTTTCACACTTGTTGTCATCTGATGGTTTTCAGTGTCACAGAGTGTTTTAAACAATTTTTAACCATTCTATTTGGCAACAGGTATTTCCAGGTTACCCATTAACTATACTCACCGATTTTGAGGATCGCCGCCAAAGTTTGGAATAAGTAGGTTTACGAATGCTGTCACAGTTTCTTCTATAACAATTGTTGATTGAGATCTCATGTTTTATGAGGATCCTCGAGTCACTTTACATTCAATGCCTAGAAAGGAAATGGGGCTTAGATTAGCAAGGCGATTTGACTAGGATAGTGCACCTCTCTTAGCACACGCCACAGTTCTGCTTATAGTGATATTAACAGGTGAGACAGACAAGTTTGATATGTGTTGGTGGTTTATACCGAGGTTTGATGAGACAAAGTTAAGCAATGGCGATGCTGAACATAGGCAGTTCATTAAAATTAAAAATTTGGGCCTGAATCAGACCAATAACGGTTAGCTTTACAATACTTAAATAGGCAAGTATAGCTAATCATATTCGGATTTACATTCGCAGTGTTGGTGCAGTTCGTTGCCCGAAAAATAGGACACAATAATGAAGGTAGTTTGGGTTATTCTTTGTAATGAACACCATTGAAGATAATGGCAATACTCAATGAACAGTGTGATAAAATACTGTAAGGCATTTGTGAAGTGTAATTTTGCCTTAATTTCATTCAACTTTCATCTCCGCTCACGATTTAATTCAGTCGGACGGGGAGCCCCAGGCTCCGGTTTCGGTCATGTTAAGGCTTATCAATGGTGCATAGCAACCCGCCTGTCAGGAATTTGAACACCGGAAACCATGCACGAAAGGTGATTGTGTTATCACTGTGAGAACAACGGTACACGAAGACCAATCGTCGTCGACATTTTATTTTGTTCGTATGTCATATTTGATGATATCCAATCCACTGGTTTATCATTGAAAGTACACAAGATATACTCTCTCATGATTGTTGGTGAGCATTTCCCACAAAATTCGGCCATCTTGGGATGTTTGGGTACACGCTTTCAATGAAACTTTTACTGCAACACTAGTTTGTTTTGAACTAACCATGAACTTATGAAACGCTCATGAAAAGTGTGAAGTAACACAACAGTTTAAATAATGTAAAGAGGGGTTCCAGTGGTTTCAGTTATCAATTAGCTGCTATTCAATGATTGTTTGATTTTCCCCGTCCTTCCAGCCTTGGTAAGCTTTTGTTAACCGCATAGCACAAATTAGAGTGTGCATTTATCCTATGAAAATTTCCGACTATAGATAGCTCCCGCATTCCTAGTTGTGTTCCCGTAATGAATAGCAAATGGCACGACGCAAAGAGGCATGCACCGCATGAAAACCCATACAGAATAGTTCAAACATTGCCTGTTTTTCCTAAGCCTTCACTGGAATACAAGCGCGGCACAGTGGACGATTTTTTACAAATGAGCTCAAAACTGGGAAATGTTACATCTAGAAAATGAGCATACCTAGTGTTTCAGCTGTAAATTTGTAACTATGTGACAATCCCAGTAGGTGTGTGAAGCGGTATATGGAAACCACTGCTCGGTCCTTTTCATCAATAGAAAACACATCTATAAGTGCAGCTGAGCCTGACTTATAATGTAGACACGTTTGGTAAACTTCACTCAATAGAGAAAATGAAATGTTTCGACCTGATAAAAATCCACATTTGTCGAATCTACGAGAGGTAGTGTTGATAAAACCTGGATAACTTGATAGGTCTGTGAGCCCTAGCCTCATCTTCGCTTGGTCTTCCACTCCCTGCGCGTGGTTGAGAACCATCTGTGCAAGTGAATTAATCGATTCATTTCATCATCCATCTTGGAAGATTAGAATATCTCGAAGTGTGACTTACCGTGCCCTCACACTTCGGTTGTAAGCCAGATAACCTACACTTTTGTGACTATCACGTGAGCCCAAAGGAACAGACAAGCATAGTGTCTGTTGAACTACAAACTAAATATCTGCCTGACTTTCATAAGACATCTTAGGGTTTCCTCTACTCAAATGGCAGATCGTGTAACGTAAAGCAATGCTGAGGTTAACTAAGTTGGAGTATTCTGAATTGGCCATTCTCAGGATCATGGACCCTTTAAGGGGACTTCTGGCGAACTGTGTAGTTTGGCGTCTGTTATTTGCGTACAAGGGATGGAAAGTGCTGCTTAAAATTGTTGTTCTCTTTATATGTTAGACGTTTGTCCCGACATTTTGCTTTTTTTGATGACCGCAGCTGTAGTTAGCCCGTTTTTTTCTTTGGCCTAACAGATGTTGCCCCAGATTTCCTAGAAACTCCAATCGATCGACTGTTCTGTAAACTGACTTGAAGAATGCCATGGCTTGACGTTCGTATACGCCATGCAAGTTTTATCTAACTATGTTTACGGTACTCACTGGACTCGTATATTAAATCTTATATTATTCCAACTGGTCTTTATAAGTGGTAAAACTTTTGTGATATGGACGACGGATTTGATCATCAAAAAGGGAATGCGTACGATAAAAAACATGCAATTGGCGGTGAAAACAATCACTGTTTCAGCTCTAGTGCCTGAAATGTTAAGTGCCCAATGACACGAGGGGACATTAGTCATCTATGTGAACCAGGTATCCCAAATAGCATTCTTAATAATCCACAATGTTCAACTAATGCACAGTGCATAGATCAAGACAACCCATGCCTACTTACTGTAGACTGTTGCAATCTGACTGATTCATATAAATTACACGAGAAAAAGCAGAGCTGTTGACAATGACATTCATAGTGTCATTTGATAGACTGCGCTACTGTCCATTACCATTGGCTCTAGCCGCCTATTTATTACGGACCTAGTAAATTCACTTCAGTTTATTTATAGCAAAAAGGAATCAAACAAGTTTGAACTTGATTGCCTATGAATTTGTTTCGAGCGTTTTTTATCACTTCCAGACTTTGGTTTACATGTTTCGATCAGCTTCCCGTTGAGTTAGACGAAAGAAATGCTGGTTTCACTGTCAAATAACTTCACGGATAAGGCAAGGTGTTGCAAAACAGAAAAAGACCTTTTGTTCAAAATCCCTATGTGGCGTTCAAGTGGCTGAAGTCATCATCGGAGTCCGAGAGATCAATTCCCGGAACCGACGCCGTTGATTGACCATAGCCGCTTTTATGAAAAGGTTCAATTAATAAATTCACGTAAGCTGATTCTTGTAATATACGAGCGCATTCTATCATCCTGAAACAAATCATTGGTTGTTCCAATGTTAAGGAGGAATCTCGCAACAACTGCGCAAACCACCGTGCAATAAGTTCCATCCCACTCATTATCAAGTTACTAACCTCCGTCATACTTCGACGTCTGGCACCTTTTAGGGAGACGAATATCCGTGCACAACAAGCAGGATTTCAACCAGGCCGCGGGTGTGTCGATCAGATATCACTCTGCGCCAAGTCCTCGAACCACGCTATACGCACCGTCGACCAACGGTTGTCATGTTTCTCGACCTACAAGGAGCCTTCGACTGAGTTGACCGCGAATCCTTTATGGGTTCGCTCCTTCACAAAGGAATGCCACAAAAGTATGTGAACATACTGAGGTCACTCTACTCGCATTCTTCTGGTAGCGTAAGGGTCTACGGTGAGCAGCGGTGTTCTTCAAGGGTGCCCTCTTTTGTCATTCCGATTCAATTTCATCATAGACAAAATGCTGGAGAACACACCAAGTGGTCTCCAAAATGTCGGTATAGTTAGAGCAGCTGGAGAAAAGCTGTTCGATTTAGAGTACGCTGACGAAATAGTTTGCTTATTCGAAAGTATGGAAGGTGCACAAATAGAACTTGACAGCGATAAATGAAGCTCCCCTCACTGTGTTACGCTGTTTAATGATAGTGATGATGATGACCCTGTCAAACTGAGGTGATGGCCGGGAAGCACGGTTAGGTACATTCCAAAGCTGGCTGAAGTACGATGTTTCATGTTAACACTTAAACAGAATGAAATTACGGTCTGACTATGGACGGTTCGATAAATTAATGAAATCAGATAAGTGTTCCGCCAAAGTAAGGTGACCAACTCCGGCGAAAAGAAAACCCATTCTCCCTTGTCTGGCTAATTTTTCCTCGTACTCCCAAATATTTCAAGGTACCCTCTGAAAGGCAGTCATCAATGTAGTTACTGTATTGTACTTGAAAATCAATCATAGTCAGTACTCAAACATCTAGGAGAGTTAATTTCAGTGCACCAGTACGTAGTCAGATACATAGTGCAAAAAGCATGCCTGTTTCCCGGACACGGTATAACAGGGCACTTACTGGTGAGGATAAATTAGAGCAATTAAAGAAATTATTAGTTATCTGTTGAACCTGTGACTTTTAAGATCGGTTGCCTTTTCTAGACACATTCACGTTAGTTCCAAATAATTTTGTAGCTCGTTAAATGTAGGTTACTTACTATGCGTGGCAAGTTAACTCTACATAAGGGTTACAGTAATATACTCAGTTCCAATCTAACAACAGGCTTTATGTTTGAGACAACTTGACCCATCAGTGCGAGTACAGTTTTGTGGCATCTCGGTGCATGCTATCAATTGGTTGCCAGTCTGGTCGACCGGGGCATAAAAGAACGAACTCAATTGAGGTTCACAATAAAGCAACTGCATAAGCACCTAACCGTATGGCGCTCATTTGCATAGCCCAAGGTTCTTAACCCATGAGTAGTACGGTGCTGTTGTCTTCAATCGGAAAAAGTCGAGCCGACATAGTCAACTAATTCCCATAGTCAAGGTGTGGAAATATTTATGCGGAGTTATGATTTCCCTACCCTCAACATATTCTTAACTACGGGTTACCACGACTATCATCGCATTCCGAGGAAGCCAATCCAGTGGAAGTTCTGGCATACGTTTCAAGCAGTGCAGCTTCCGAATGTCAAAAAGACTGCGCTACTACGCAGCCATGTTTACAAATTAGTTTTAACCTTAGCTCGATATTTGCAGACATCAGTCCGGGCCGGAAGAAACGGCGAGACAGGCAGGTTATGATGTGCCATAGGGAGTTAAAAAATTGTATGTGGCTTGCATTGGGGTTTCCCGGCTCCCCGTCTAGGGTACCAAAGGTTCAGATTGTCTTCGGCTAGAGATAATGCGAAATAAGGTATCGAACCGAATTCCGTGGCGTGAATGAATTCCTCTTTGTGTGCAATCCCAAAAATAACAATAAAAATGAAACGATGTGCAATAAACAAACAAAATGTCTGTTGTTCCCCAAGTGTGCTGTTTTTTTGTTCTTCCCTTTTCAATTTTTAGATTTTGCGGTAATCCCATGACTATTTTGGCATCGTAGCTGTGAAGAGTGGTGTTACGTATGTTATGTTTGTCTACCATAGACTGGCAAAATAGTGCTCGAAAATCAAATATCTACGCTGAATTTCTGTCCATAACGGTTGTCATTTAGTAGCACATGAGTGGTGATTCAACACCCCTTGATATCGCCAGAAAATTGGCTACTGGATCCAGCTTCCGACTGATCAATGGGAAGCCTATGTCCTGGACCAGACACAAAACAGAAATCACGTGTCCAGCAGATGAGTTACAATTGGTCATTGTCACTTCAATCAACAAACCCTTTTGTACATGCTATTGAATTGCATTGATTTATTGTACTAAGTGACTTCCGAATTCAGTTGCATTCTTTGTTCATCTCGGTGATGGAGAATTTCTGCATACTTGTACGATTACGACTTCCATTGCGATTCCGATTAGTGGTTTGCGTCAATTACGAAAACTATACTATGGAACCAGGGAACGGACTATTGCAACGGTAACTCAAACCGCAGCAGACCTTTGCAAATGCTGGCCTCGTCAAGGTGTTCATAATGAAAACTTAACAAGCGCCTATATTTTGCGTGGTGTGTTGACTATGAGAAAGTATTTGTATAAGCAAGAATTTTCTTCGCACTCTTCTATTAAATGTCCATTTAGCGAGAACTTGTGACCTGAGTGAAGACTGTTCTGCCCCACGCATGCCCCCAAATAGCTAAGCTAACACTCATATATTTCATACATTTCAATCACGAACTTCCTATAGGAAAGCGGATTACTTGAAAGCAAATGAACTATTCTATCACATAGCTACAATCGTCACCAGATCACTGCCTCTATGAAACAGCGAATCAAAGAGGAGCTGGGTCGACCCAGATGAGCACCACTTGACTTGATGAATTTCGGCGAAAAGCAGTTAGCCGCATGTATGATGTGGCCTGCAATTGATTGAAACGTTTACTGCGGGTGCTTATCGCATTAACGAAAGATTGAACCGCACGCACGCATCTCACTCTGAATCGGTCCTTGCCACGATCGATTTGTACCAGCCAGTCACACTTCAGTAATGAGTTATCCTTCCTGATTGATTTGTTACCTGCTTGACCGCAGACCGGTTGCATGTAGCGCCTCTGCGTGTTTATTATTTTGGTTTTACGGACTGCTTGCTCGCTGAAGCTACGGGTGCACCTGTTACAAGTAAACGAATGGCATACTTCATCGTGTGATTATTTACATACTCAACCGAAATAAAATCATCATGTATGCACATCATCGCAAGCAGTGTACATAATGAATGTATCTACTTTCGGGAAACCCAGCTCAGGGGAAGAGAACCCTGTGGTTGACGGAGGCACGTATATATGCACGTATATATGAATATACTCTTTTAAGTGAGAGGTTTCAAGCAACATTGAGACGTTAATTACGCACAATCTTCCACCTTAATTTATTTGTTTTCATCATTAATTGGCCAACTGCTTCGTTATCATTTTCGATGCATTTTTCCAGGCAACCTGATCACTGGTATCTTGAAATTATTGCCAAACGAAAGCTGAATTTTCACAAACTTTATATTCCATTCGGTAATCGGGTAATCATATCCAACCAATTCCCCCACCACCACCACAAAATAAAAGAAAACTTCCTCTGAGCTCAAAGAACACTTCATAGCTCAGAGAGTTCCTTCTCTACCTTCTAGTACACGGTTTCTACAATGATTTTAATGGTTTCTAGAGCAAATCATCACAAATGAAACTGCGTTGTCAAAATGAACGATAAAAAATTATTGCGGTTAGCTAAACTTGGCCGATATTCTAGACTCCGTCTTTCAATTAACCAGCATAACACTTTTCAGACCCGGTTGCCCTACGAGGAGTGGCAGTGTGCTTCTCTGTTTCAAAAGCAAAGTACAACGCAAGGTAACGGTTTATCCTGTTGCGGCTTTTGAATCAGTCAGATGCAAAGAGTGGCTATCACAACAAGCTATCCGCCAGTTGGTCTCCTTAACTGATCTTCTTCATTCACAGGTTCAGTCAATGGGATGCCACCGTAAACCATATATTCTGATATCAAAGTTCAAACAAGTGAAGGAGACTTCAATTACCAGATCTACCTAATTCAGTGATCTCGATACAGTCGTTCGATCAGAAGTTCACTCACTCCATTCCATCGTATTTGCTGTCCGATTTCGTACAGAAACGAACCAGGGTTGAAACCAACCAATCATCGTCGCTCTCAGCCTTGGCTTTAACAAATGACAAATTGATAGTGGAAATAAATACTACAACAGCTCTATTAGGATGCACGAATCAGGTTGTTTTTGCAGGACTAAATATTCTATGCATTTTTGCCACACGTTTCTATGAATAACGCCTGCTTGTTTATCAAATACATCAAACTAACATTTTAGAGCAAGACCGACTGGTTTTTATAACAGGAACAGTGTGACGCCCGGGCGTTCCAGTGAAAATTTACAAATCATCTAGCAGAAATGGTCAATGTCAAGACAAAGAGGAAACACATTATTCATATAATCAGTCACAAAATAATAATGGTTTTTAGTCCAACCAAAAAGTAGACTTCACAGATGAATCTACGAGGGCGAGTGTATGATTAATGTCGTTGCAACAACACATGGCATGTTTATTGCCTATTGAGAAATCACTTCACTAAGTTAGCCGTGGACAACCATTTGATGTGACTAGAAAAGTGGTTCCACCATTTCATATACAACGCAAATCTGTTGTACAAACAAAGTGAAGCCTGACGTTTCACTACTAGATTTGACAGAATATGTTTCAGTTGCGACAAAGCAGACATCTGAACTGTTATAAGGTCAATGCGCTCAAGCGTTCATTTCACATGACAACACGACTGCCTCAATCATTGAGGATATGCCATTTCTACACTAACCACAACTGACTTTCCCAGAAAACGTCACATCGAAACAGCTGTTTCAATAGGAATCAATTTCCAGGAATAGATAACATTCATTGCAAAACCCATATCACCCTGGGAAGTAACTATCTAAGCCGTTGAATGAACCTTTTCAAAGTGGGTTTCACAATGTTTCCATCAATATGAAAACGGAATAATCTCCCTCTCTATGCATATATATATATATATATATATATATATATATATATAACGCTGGTTTCATTTTAGCGATGCCAACTAACGCTCAGTCACTCTGCTCCCTGAACTGTTCAAAGTTATGGAATCCATTCTGCAGATAATGTGGTGATACTTGACAAAACGCCTGTTGGAACATGAATTTCATTGCAAGCTGTTGTGCACCTCAAATTTGCTTCTGGACCTGGAAGGGTGGACAAAAGAAGTTATTCTCATTGATTCATTGGAATTAGTGTACCTCGATGTTTCAAGGAAGAAAGTACTGCTGAGGAAACAAGAAAATATGGAAGCCGGGGACCTGGATAGAGTTCGTTGGAAGGATTTCTTTGAAAACGCAACATAGGGTTCCAGTAATCTTGAACATTATCAGTTCGTATCAGCGTAGCCCAAGATGTTCCATAGGTATTTGTGCTTGATGCACAACTTTTCTAGTTTTCATAAACTATTTAAAGGACATTGTGAGGCCTAGCACTTTAATGTTTGCAAACGATGCCAAGATTTGGAATGCATTGATGAAACGTGAGGGCTCACCGGCACTTCAGAGAACACGCACAACAGTTTACCAATGGTAGGTTGGATATGACGGGGAATTAAACGCCTATAAATGTACGGTCGTAACCCTTCGCCACTAAACTCAATTTCCGTGCTACTGGAATTTCAGCAATTTCCATATGCACAGACTACGAAGGAGTAAAGTGCCACCGTTTAAAACAACATGAGCTGTTCGATTAACTTCTCCTGGGAGTCATCCGCCGCTTTACAACATGCCGGTTTACAGAAGACAGTCCTTAAAGAAGTTGTTCCTATTCTGTTTCGGTGTTTGTTATCAGCCTGCATTTGATCCCACATTGAGCAGGCTATTCAAGCCTGCAGTCCATGACTGAATTGCAAATGTTCACAAAAACTGGTGACCAAAATGTTCAAGGGATTGCGTTCCGAGACATATTTGGAAAGACCTTAATCATGGGGATTGTACTTCACCCAGTAGCTTCATATTTTGCGTAGCCTGCTCATCGTCTACATTTCCGTGCTCTGTTTGAACGCGAGGGGAAAGGTTTGCGGCGGACGTATGAAAAAGCTATGTCCAGCTTTGCTTTTGGTCGATGCAGCCCGCCTTCCACATTAGGGCAAAAGGGTAAGGTTCATTTTGAGTCAGAGATCCTGAAAACGAAGGTCCTGAGTGGAAGCTGGTGTGAAAACTGTGCGGTCTGTTTGTTAAAATATTGTGCTCATAAAAATGATCATGAAACACAAATAGTATCAAAACGTGTTCGGCGAAACAAATAAAAATATAATACTTGTTGTCCACTATAACTGTTTTGCATCTATTTCGCTATTTTTTTAATTTCAATCCTTTCGTCCTATGTTATTAATATTTTTTTGTTAGCACCACACTTGTTCGCAAGCCGGTGATATATCGTCAAGAAGTCCTATTTTCTGTCTGAAATTACGCAGAAACCTGACCACCAATATCGCTCACTGTTCACCTTGTCACCCAACATTCCCTTGAAAGTGCTTTTATTCAATTGTTACTTCTACTAATTGGTGAACGAGAATAGTGGCGTCACGCCTTGTCCTCAACATGTGTAGCATTTTGAATTCTCGGTCAACTCACTTTGTTTCTGCGATCATAATTGATTCGTTTAAGCAGCGATTCGGTTGATTACTATCATGTCTTAAATTTTGGCAACCAAAGCAGCACACAAAATAATGAAACTCTGTGACATTCCGCATCTCATTTTGATTGTCCAATCGATCTGATTGTGCCAAAACACTAGCAGAACTTTGACTTTGGCTTTAGAACTGTGTTCTACTCTATGATCGGCAAATTTTGCGTACGTCCTTCAAGGTCACCCGCTTCATGACATCCATCGGTCCCTATTGCTCTGGACAACTAAACCGATAAATATACGTAATATCGGCGTACCATACTACTCCGTATGTCTCTTGCCACCCGATTGTATTGTGAAGAAACCGACCAACTGTGTGCTTGTTATGCGTCGCCTACTTTATTGGAAGTTCCCCATTTATTGATCACAGATCTTTTATGCCTGACTGCATCGTCAGAGGTCCCGATATCCGAAAAAGATTTCCAAAGATGGTGATCTTGTGTTGGGTACTAGTACCAAATACTTGACTAAAGTCATTGTGATGAAT
>UZAN01039517.1:32626-44931 GCA_900618425.1 Echinostoma caproni
TTGATCTAAGCAATGCCTCCCACAAAGCCCATCCGCCCATATGCAAATCACGGAACATCTTTCTTTTTCGCAACGATCATTGTATCGTGATTTGCTTGACACTCAGTCTGGATTCAGATATGTGTGAACATATACACAATATATACATATATCAGTTATCGTCATTATTTCAAGCGAAGCACTTTCATTAACATGTGATCCTAGTTGTCAGAAGTACTCCGAATATTACCTGACGAGTCCGTAGGAAAGCCATTTGATGACACAGGCCTTATTAGACGGTTTGGTTAAGGATCTATTGNNNNATACGGTTTGTTCAACGCACCTAAAGATATGATCAAGTGTTAAAACTCTTAGCACCAATGCATCCAACAACTTTGAGCTTGTATCTATTTTCAAGGGGATATGCTAACCAAACACCTAGATTTCTGAGGTATTTATCTCCCTACAGACAGGTTTACAGATTTTAATGAATAATGCAATAAAAGTGGCCAACATAATGATCAGTAATAATTTGCTTACTTTCTATTTGTTCTACTGAGGTAATTGATCCCCAGGAAAGCACGGTACCTGCATAATAAGGAATATTTCGATGGCGGCAGTGGGATTCGAGCTTATGAAACTTGGATAATGACTCCATGCGTTTCTAATATTTGATCCCAATCATTAATCAACATGGTAGGGGCTTTTATTCATATGATTGCTTTAAGAAATAGTTTAATAAAAATGAGTCTGTTGGTGCTCATACCATCCACGTGCAACACTGACTGTGAGGCATCGGAGTGAGTCAGTCGGTTGGTAGAAGTGCGGTTGCTTGCCTTCTAGACAAATAAGCAAATCGGAAAGATGGTAATTATAAGCTTGCAGAGGTGGCTGATTTAGTGAAAACAGTCAGAAATACAGTCATCGTAACAAGCTTTAAGTTACATAAAATAGCAATTTGAAAACAACAATCGAGAATGCAGCAGTCTAACATCATATCTTGTGATTCGTTTTTTAACGCGACTCACTTGGTGTCGATGGATTCCCAATGCGAGAAAAAATTTCCATCCAGTGTTCCTTCAAACTGCGTTCCAATTTCCCTATATCTTCAACAACCATAAACAGTGAAAGGATGGTAAAAAACAACATGAAGAATATATACGGTTGAACAATTGTGTGCCAAAGAGCAAATGACGTTGCCCGGAATACGCGATCTCTAAATGGAGTCAGTTTTGGAGGGAAAATTGCCAGACCATAGGCTGTCAACCAATAGGTCAGACATAGCAATCCACCAATAGTCTGAACGTTAGCTTTATGTTCTAGACGTGATTTAATTTGCTTCTCTATTGACAAATGTATATCTTTTAGATCGGGTTGTAAGACTCTCGGTAAGGGAGTGTTTCGTAAAATATTTCCAACAATGAGAGCTAGGAATGAGGAAATGCAGCCCAGAAGACAGAGATGTTGATGCCACATATTTGTCTTTGAATCTGTACCTGAAGTGCCTGTTATTCTGTCGTGTCATTTGAACATGTGATTCGATCAATTACCTAAAAGTACACGTGGCCCGTGTGACACCGTATTCCATGTCTGTTGAAAATTTCTAAGCAGCGTATTANCGTATTAGTAAAAAATAAAAGTTCTTTCAGGCATCAAACAATACGTATATCTTTGTAAGCATAAGGATTATATTGCCAGCAAACTGATAGCCTTTAGGTGAAGTATGAGCAACGAAAAGGCATGGAACAATCTTGACTTCAGAACCAAAGTTATGGTTTAAAATATACCTGCCCTAAATTACATCCTGTGGAGCCAATGAGAACTTATTAAAAAACCACTAGGCTTTGTTGTTTCCACCTCATGCTGTTTCACTTCGCTCGAATTTAGTTTAACATGGAACTTCCAACTGAATTATCTGTATAGTGCCATTTCTAAAAGCCGCTTCGCTTCGACCGTACTGCAGTTTTATTCCAAGACCAATGGAACTCGAGGTTGACAGGGAATAACATGTATACGTTCTGAAATCGGTATTGTTGAGATCACACATTAACATAGTCACGCAGGCGGTTAGTTCGTGCGTAAACATTTCACCAGCACCATGTGATTTATTCAATTTTTTTGTCAAAGCGGTGTTCCGTGTGTCTTTCTACTTACATCCATTCTTCTTCGAGAATTCAATCCAAATTGTGTAATTGGCTCCTTGCAGTTCATCTCTAAACATCCACAAGTTGAATTAGTTTTCTCGTGTTTAGAGATCCCCTTCGTCTGTTTTCGAATTAAAGCATGGAGTCGCTTTTACTACTTGAGTCTAAGGGGGAATTTCATGTGAGTCATTTGAACTTCTTTATGGATTGAACTGTTGGAATCCTGAAGGAATCGTTCTTGTTTCCCCTTGGTCCTTTCAAAGTTGAGCTTGTCCTACTTCGTTCTATCACGAGGTGGGCGAGAGTAAACCATGCATCCTGATTGCAGATATTCTGGCGATCCTGTCAGGACGCACTCCTCCAGCAACCCCGGGCTGTGTAACACTGAGGAATGTGTTGTTTCGTGAGGAAGGATGGTACAACGAGCTTGGCAACCCGTCATTTCGTTGAAGTGTGAGTCGTGTTCATGTCTCATTGGACCGTTTGGTTCGTTGTGATTGTATTTTCCTCTCTTGCGGATTGCTAGTCAACCCTCTCCATGGAGAACCTCCTTTCTGTCGACGCTTCCAGCTCGCAGCAAGAGACTAGACCCACATTCGATTGTCTGTTGTATCTGTTCATGGGGTTGGGGGCATCCCCGTGCACACACGAACACAAGCGTAAGAGAATATGTGGTCACAAAACCTAAATATGGGATTTATTCCAATTATGCAGAAATAGAGGTTTGGGAATCCGTTGCGGGTGATCTTATATATCACACTGTTCTTCTTATTCTGCATTGTTTTCTCGCTACACTTGAAAACATTTTCCGAGACAGGAAGTTATTTTTTGTACAACTTGAATGACGTAATACCTCAATAATCATTCTGTGTTCCTTCAGCATCCTTGATGTATGCCTAGACGCTGTTGTTCGGGATCCACCAATTTTATCATCTATGGGCCACGATCTACTTGAGTAAGCTGCGCAGGTATTTCTTGATACAAATGCTCTAGATAAATGTACTCTCTATTTTAGTTTAGGTGTGTGCGTTAGGGTTTTCCTAAAATGGTTGAGGTTGTTTGAATGTTACCTTTGAAATTCAGAGTTATATTCGTGTGTGTTTCTGTCCCATAAAACGTAGTCTCAGTAACTCCAGTTATTGTCTATGATTTAAGTGTTCAGCGATACTAATTTATTTTCCACCGCTAATTTTATCACTTTTATATCTTTAACAATATTTTATATCCTGTCTTGTTTCGGTTACTGCAAATTCATGAATGCATTGTTGCCGTGTTGCTGCCAAATTCTTGGTTTGGTTTCTGGTAGAACTATGTTCTCCACTTTTGACTGCAGACCTAGATATCGCTGAGCTCACCAGAATGCTCTCAATTTTGTACTATCTTTCACCTGAAAATTTAAAAGTGCGTTCACAAACCTCAGTGAAGGAAGTTGCAGATGTCAGTAGGTTTTCCCGTTCGATTTTTATGAAAGTGAATTGAAATTGAAATGGAATATACAACCAAACATTTAGGATGTGGACTGGACCAAGGAAACCTGCTGTCATGTGATACTAGCCTAACGAATAACTGAATTGACGGTAACGAGGCTGAAAGGCTCAATCTCTAAAAAATTGTAAACTACATGATCTCAGTTAATTAGGCGTTCATAAATCATGATTATTATTGATTGAATGATACTCATTACTATTTCTATACCAATTATAATCCGCCGAGAATGAGTAGACCCTAACAGGAATGTATTATACCAATATGAATATATAGAAATAAACTTATGAACTATCTAGATTTGGACCAATTGAACGATTTTCTGCTCACTGGAACAATGAGAAAATGACAAACTATGTTAAATTTTAACTGTTGTGGTGATTTTAATCTCAATTTCTGAACACTTAAATCTATAGTTTTGAGGTCATCAAACTCAAGGTGACATTAAATTTGAGGTGACAAAAAGAACAGTCGAAAAAGTTCATCTGAAGAATTCCCCGTTTGTTTACCCGTTTTTTTCCAGTGACTATGTGTTCTAATTTTTATCACTTACGAAAATGTTGTATAATTTTTTTTTAATAAATTTAACGCCAGTTTGTTGCGCTTTCTCGAAGTTGGGTTGTTTTGTTCACGTCTCATTTTGTTGATATATATATGTATACATATATGTGCATAATATATTTGCTTGTATATATTTAAACATGTATATCTATTTGTAAGCTACTGAGTACCATAACGATTAATTTCACAATGTTACATTCATAAATTTTTAATAGTGGGTAAATGTTTCAAATTGAACAATTTCCTTAGGGACGAAAAATGTTACCTTTGAGAATTCTGAGGTTTCACCAAGTAAAAATCAAAAGTTGTAAAATACATTGAGTGAAACGTTCGGTGCAACAACGAGGAATCTTGCAGGAATTATTCGAACGCATTCATCAGCCAGTTGTTTCGTATGATGATAAACCGAGAGCACTAGACAGCTGTCTCGTTCTTATTTAGACTGTCTAAGCATGCGTACAATTTAAACCGCTTACGGGATCGGATTCACGAGTCTTTACATTGATAACCGAAACCATTAACTAAACAGTTGTGAGATGGCGATTTCGGTAAACACGACCATATTATTCGAGAATGAATATACCGGGTTGATTTTAACGACACTAAGCATTACACACTATCTTGTTGTTTTGATTGAGTTCTGATTATGGCAGACTTCAGTACGGAAGAAACACTTGTCTGCTGTAATCCGCCGGTCGTTACACACAAATTTGAATCCTAAAAAACATATGGGGCATGGAAAACGAATTCAAATAGTGGAATTCATGATGCAAAAAGAAAGACACTAACTATCAAGAACCACATTCTGAATACACATATATGTAGCACAGCTTGTGTGGGTCGGCAAAATATTTTGTTAAAACAGACAACACTGCAAGTGAGCAAGATTTAATTTCGGAATCATTTCAATGCTTCTCAGATGGTGTTCCTTGCAGAAACCAAACACAGTTCATATATCCCAGATGATGATATTCTTACATATAACCAATTTACCATTCCGCTTACCGAGGTATTGCCAGACTTACGTAGATCTCCTTCGACTGACACAGCGGGGCTTTCGTCTCTTTATTACTATTACGTCTGCAAACCTCAACAGTCATCCATTGGGGGTTGTACAAACAAGCCTAAACAAAGTCCCGCGATCGGCTTGGTGGCCAGTCTGCTGCAAATGAAGACGCAGGCTTTCTATGCAAGTAGGTTGAATGACTGGTTGTTTGCGTAGCCCCTCATATCATCCGCGTGCGTTCACACCATGCTGGTATGTGTTGGGCCACTCGCGGTAAGCAGTTGTCTTTATGTTCTGCTCACCTCGGTTGAGGCGCATCCACAGTGAAACTCATTGATTACGAGCTGAATTAATGCGTCCCCGGGGGCTTGGGCTTGGATTGTTCACTACCTTTGTCTGAACCTCACTGGGTAGCAAATGAGTTTCAGAGCTTCTCTTAGTCGCAATACATCACTTTGCATATTATCCGACATGAACAACCTCCTAACTCGGCCAAGCAGAATACACAAGACACCTCGTTTGTATTTGATTGGAATTAAACTCCTAAAATGCATGTACTGACCGATTTACAATGCAGAAAGACCTTGAAGTATTCGCGTCCGGTCTTCGACCAATGATAGTATTCAGAAATAGGAGTCTGTTGTTTTACTCGATTTCTAAAGTGTATTAAATGTCCTTGTGAAGCAACTTCAACTCGGTCAATAACTCCTCTGTCTCCCTGACGCAAAGTGAAACAACTTATTTTGAGTTCATGCCTATTGCAGAGAGTGCAAAAGTCCTGACCCCCGGAGGAAAAAAATTGAAAAGCTGTGCAACATAATGTTACTTTTTTAAATTACTTTCAAACTCATTGTGATACAACAAATAAGTTTCGCTTTGTGTAGGCTTTCAAATAGTCTGTCAGACAGAAGCACGGCCGAATTCCTGCTGACAGTGCTGCTGTATCCACTTCAAATGGTACATCTGTTTTGTTGCATTTATCGCAAAATATGTACCAATCGTTGGGTTGCATTTTTCCCTTTCGTTGGGGCTGATTAATCAGATTTGGACAATTTCATTTATCAACTGACAGTTTTCTTGGAGAAGTAGGTAAAATTCATCCACGGGTTTTTATTTTCCGACCACAGTTCTGTCAGAAAACTTTGGGAAATTGTTTGGCAATGGCCTTAATTGTGGAATTGAATAATCGCATTATTCACGGCCTACAATAAGAGTGAGAACAGTTGTGACGAAAAGCCAGCGGCAAAAAGTTGTTTACAGTCGTGATCTCGCACCTGAAGGTCGAACTCCCTAATCATGTTTTAGAATGCCTTATTTTGTTTGTTTAATTAACCCTGAGGCAACTTGACAATTTATCTAAATTCGATAACATAGTGAAGAGTCGTTTTAGCAGGCAGGTAAGAGTCACAATCAGGCTGGTTAGTATGTTCGATCAACTGATAGTACGTGTTCAATTCTGATGATAATTCCACATAGCAGATGCGCAAATTTGATACGTGAATAATGTTAATCAACAAATTTCAAGGGCTGGAACTGAAAGAGCTCTAGTAGTTTGGTGAACATTTGCGGCGAGTAAACTTCTATGCGGTTAGATTCTTGCCTTCCGGATTTCCAAGGTATATCGTTTTGACAATCTCTGGTAAGCTGAATACATTGAATAGAATGCGTATGGCGCGAACAGCGCAATGTTAATCACCCGGTAAAAGGAATTTGTTTTTAGTCGTACTGGGTCTATTTGTTTGTGCAAAGAGAACACAAATGTTTTCAGTATTTAGCCACCTTACCTGGATAAAATACGAAGTTAAGCTAGAGATAATATTTGCTTGAGTGATGACTTTTGCGTACCATTTTTTTGACCAACACAGTCACCTGCTTTGCAACGCGTTCCGCAAGTAATGAACATAAACACCATTGGTCAGTTGAACAATACAAGTGCATTCAACGTTCTCGGGTGGATACCCTTTGTCCATTTGTCGCAATTGACATTGCTGGTTGTTCGGCTGCTCGTCGAGCTTGGCGATTACATTGCAAGCATCCCAACACTCACCGATGTGGCATATTGTGGTGATCGTGTAACGAGTACGCATGCACCACGGTACAGCTTCCCGGGTAACCAGTCTTGATTCTACCTGACTTTGCGCTATTCAGTGGGTTTTCAGTCCGATACCGAGTTCGCGCTATTCGATTTCGATTCCTATTCTGAATACTACACGCATTCCAAGGTGGGAAATCGGCACAGATACCAGGATTCGAGCTGGAGCTCAAGTGAAAGGGTTGATGAGGCGTAATACCCACTTCGACTGTCCGTGATCTCTCGGATAGTCAGGTACAGATTCATGCTGCACAGGAATTCAACAAGTGAATCTGAGTAAACATGTTCATTTTCAGTTAGACTTCAATAGGATATTCCGACCATTGTTGAGGGTCATCGCGGCTAAATAGTCAACCTCTTACAAACCTCAGCGACGCAGAGGGTCATAATTTGAGTGGTGAATCATGTAAGTCATGCGGAAATGCTACATATGAAGTGAGTGTTAAACTAAATTGTACGTGTGTGCGCATGTGTTAAAATGAGCTACTAGACCGATGTCCGTTGACCCAGCTCTTTGTACTGACTAAACGATTTATACATGTATTGTCTAATTGGAAAACAAAAAGTGAATGCAAAACAAATAGTAGCTAGGATTGCAAGATCATAATGAGACCAAACTCACTGAAATGCACTTAAACAAAATAATTCCGTAAAATGAAGACAGCAGAACGATAGACCTTTACTCGAACATTTTACTGCGCTGTCGGTTGTCACACATGGTACATGAACTATCTTCAAATGAACTGCCACTGGGTCAAGCAAGGGCAAACTATGAAGGGCCAATCCAGATGTAATTTGCTGGAGTGCCAGGGTACATAAAGACTTCGTGGCTGAAAACCGCGTCGTTACCAGTCAACATATAGATCCACCAAAACAAAAATAAGCAATTTATGGTAAAAAATGTTACCTTTGTTTGTGTTATCTTGCCCTACTTCCTGCTTTCTATGTCAGTTGTTCATAAATTATTTAACCCACGCCTGAAAATCCAATGCCAGTCAGAAAGAATCGTGTCCATGGTCGATGCATCGACCGATGAACGTGTTGATAGAAATAGGTTAAATGTGCCAGTCGATGTAGTAAAAATATCTTGTTAAGAAAGGGATTTACAGAAAGAAAAAAAACGGTATTGTTTCATTTCCCTCAATTATTTTATAGAAGTCTACAAACCGACCAAGAAATGTAAACTAGCTAAGTTACCGAAATCATGCGGAGACCCTCAGGATATGAGGGTATATTGAACTCTCGCTCTCGAACCAGAAGAAGCGAATGAAACCTGGGTTCCGCATTCAAAACCATTGAATCAAAAGCAAGAGCTGCGGGCTCGCACAATTGAACTCGAATTCAGTAATGTTTTGTCGGGTGGAATCCAGTTCCCCGGACCACAAGAACTTCAATTGGATCCAAAGTCCAACATGCCCAATTCATCTTGATGCATAATCAAACCGATGATTGCTACCCGAACCAGGAAGTTGCGAGTGTGATTTATAAATTATTATTATTATACATTTATTCCTTTCTAATCAGGGTGTATAATCAGGGTGTTTATAATCAGGGTGTTTTATCAACTTTAGTAATTCACCGACTCTATCTCAGCCTCAGATTTTTGCAGTGGGCCTCCATACTTTGGTGGAAGAACTTCTCCACTTGAATATAGTGATTAGATGCGATTCGATTGGTTTTTCCTAAAAGGGCATTAGAAGGGTGGTCAGTTTTGACCCAGAACTCCACTGCAGACTATACTCAGGCTTTTGAAGGGGTCTTAGTATTTTGTCTATATCCTACTTGCATTGTGTGCCCAATGACTTCATTAGTTATTAATTTCTTTGTTAACGATGCAATTACGGAATTGGTTTTCAGTCAAACGGAGTGTTCAGCCGAAGGATACCAAAAGACAAAGACGGTATTTGCTGTGGTTAAATTTGAATACCCGATTTTCATGCAGGTGAAATATTGTTAGTGTATATTAACAACTGGACCGAAAATATTATACATTTGGAAATTTTATCAAATTGCGAGCACAATCGTAAGATGATTCTCCGTTCATCACTGTAGACTGTAGCACACTCATTCATTAGGGTATGGCAACAGGAAAGGCGACTACTAATTTTACAGTGATACACGGCACCTGCCAATTTACAACACAAGTAAAATTTACGCAGCTTGAGTCGAATGGATTAGCAGGTAGATGAAGCCCGGTACCACCATACCACTTTACATGGTATGTCCTCTCCCAGCACGCCATCACGAACATTCACCCTTTTTGTTTTAAGCGGTCAATTTTAATTACTATTATCAGCTATTGTGATCTAGCACTTCAGTTTTAGTTTGCACAATCATTAACCATGCACTTTCGTGCGCCGGTTTTGGTTGATTTTTTGGCTGCTTATCCGGATGAAGCCATAAGAGGGAAGCATAAACTGTGAGATTACAGTAAAAGATTAAACTGATAATTTTAGTAGAACAACAACAACGTAATGAAGAAGCTTATTTTAAGTTATTAGAAATCATGTTCCTACCATAACATTAAGAATGACTAACGACAAGAACAAACAGGGAAGGATAGGTTCGAGTCCTAGTGGTTCACCTCTGGCTCCAATTGTGTGCATGCGTGCTTTTGTGAAATTGAGGATAGGAACAATTAAGAGCGCGGTGTTCGAATCTCGTTGGATCAAATCCTTCAATGAATGTGGTAAGCGCGTTCCGACCGATTTACAAGGTTTGATGTAGGCAATCAAGAACAGTGAAGCATCGCATCTTAGCCCCGGCCGAAGCCGTAATTATTCGGATTGACAACCAACGCACCCTATTATGCGCCCAGAAGAAATTCGTGCGAGCACTTAATCGCCCCCGGCCCACTTCTTCCACTCCAACACACGTGCAACCACTTGAATTTTTGACACTGTGATCAAATTGACACAAACACATATGCATACATGATTGGAGACAGAGGTAAACCATTAGGATTCGAATCTCTCATTACTTGTTTGTTCTTGTTGTTAGTCCTATTTAATGTTATGCAATGACATGATTACGAATGACTGAAAACGAGCTTGTTCGCCAGAATATTGTTGTTCTCAGCGAGTTCTGTGGGATTAAGTTTTAGTAGACTAAGATTGCAAAGTGAGCAGATGCACGAGCAGCACTGTTTACGAGACTCTGCCATATCAATCAGTGTCTCTATTTTGATCATCCTTGGATTTTCCACCCACTAGCGACTTGGCCAAACGGCCCGCTTGATCGCAACTTATTTCGCCACATGAGGAACACATACCTCAACCAGCATAATCCATGTCGGTTGAACGCTTGCTCCAGTGGGTAACCGCGGTTGCCGTCCGATTGCCCTCATCAGATTTGTGCAATGCTTTGTGGATAGCAGTGTTCAAACACCAAAACTTTATCTTTATCCTTTTTTCTTAATAGTTAAGTTTCTGCGCTGCCTTAATTGCTGCAGTATACACTCTACTCTTCCGGGACAGCCGAAAGTTGCGACGGCGCAAGTGCTAGTGGAGCCTCCTGAATGCGTGCTGACACTTCATTTGTGATGTGTCCACCGGATGAGATACAACTGACCACACAACAAAAGTTGTCCACTTGTTCTACTACTTCCCCAGTTAGAGTGAAGCTGGGTTTTGGATCAGCCCGGTCTTGTGGTAGCATTTTACAATTTGAGGGTACAAAACACATACCGAACCTGTTGACAAAGTAGTGAAAATCGGTTTTCGTAGCTCGGGTGAACTTGAAGTGGCCACTTCACAGGCACTGATGATGTCACCAAGGCTGGTGATGAAACGTTTGCAAACAAATTGCCAAGCTCGGCGATCAGGAAAAATAGAAAACATACTGAACAAGGTTATGCCGGCACTCAAACTTTACAGAAAAGCTTGCAACCCACCTGGATTATCACCTAGCAGCCCAATGCCTCTGCACGCTCTAGATCAGACAGTCTACCATCCGAAGGAAACTCGATATCACTTACCTCGCACGATGATAGAGCTGGTTCTAAAATCTGTAAAAGTTTTCAATAGAAAATAAAGAGAGGAAAACCGACGACTGACGCTTTCTGCGGTGGACTCAGGCTACAAGGTGCCCAATCTCGGACTCGGCTTCGGCCATTAGTATAAATAGATAACAATATTGAATTAAACTTCTAGGGCACAATCTTCAGGGTAAAGTAGTCTCAAGGTACAGACAGAGCAGTTGACTAGGTGGAAGGCCGCTTTCAGATTGAGGAAAACGGTCATGGTTTGCCTATGAGTGTATGTCGGCGCTCCATAATTGGGCAAAAGGTGAAAATGTGATCTGTAAAATCTCGTCCAGTTCCAAATCCAGCTTCATTCTCATGCGTGTCCTCTTCACGTGCGGCAGGCAATCGATGAAAACGATGTCAGCGGGAAGTTTAGGGACAATGTTGACCAAACTAATTCCTCTGTGGTTTTCACAAGAAAATCTGTCACGTCTTGTAAATCGGTATGATCACCGATTCACACCATTTAGCTAAAACCCGTTTACTCTTGAATACCGACCCCAGGAATTTAATTAACTCCAAAAGCAAGGCTGAATCTCGATCCTTAAAAACCGATGATAACCCATCTATGCCGGCGATCTTGAGCCTCTTAGGAGAAATTAGTTCCTGGAAAACCTCCATTTAAGATGGAAGACTGGCGTCAGCTGGGAGTATTGGCCGTCGCAGTTCTGGGTGATAGGTCTCATGTCAATGGTGGCCAGTTGAACTGAGCCTCGAAACGTTTAGCCCATCGTTCAAGACGTCAATGCTGATGAGGACGCAGTATGCTGTCAAAATTCTTATTTACCTCATATATGCCTATTTTTGGGGGCCGTACTCTTAATTAGACAGAAAAGAGTGTCACTATTACTGAAATCCACAGCTTCCTCCATCCCTCTACACTTTCCTACCCACCATTTCCACCTGGCCCGACTACTCACCAAAAAGGAACAAGTCTCAAATGAACTACGTCAAATGCTTTGTACATGATACGTATATCACAGACCTTGTTTATCTTTTGTTATGATTATTTTT
>UZAN01039517.1:48831-61467 GCA_900618425.1 Echinostoma caproni
GCAATATAATATTCAATCCCGTGAATGAGGCTGGCAAAACGAAGCATTGAGAGGAACAAATGTGTTGAAAATCAGGATGTTGCACGAGTTTGGTCAATACCTGTAGGTCATCAGTAAGCCTTATCGAGTATTTCTTTTAGTGGCATGTAATATTCAGGACCTTTTACTTCTGTTTATGGCTGCCCGACAAGCACGATGCCATCGCTAAAACAATAATAACAATAACAGGGTATTGATGGATTGGGATTCCGAACAAAGTGAAAAGAAGTCTGAAGAAGGACTGTAGATATCTGGGATGTTTTTTGTTTCACCATGCACTTTTTGAAATTTTTTGTTCATTTATCGCTTTTATATGGAGCAAGGGACTTCAACAGACAGACCGTACAGCATTCGCGCCATTAACTTTATTTTGGGTTATACTTCATTAATTGAAACTCAAATCACACGTTGCCAAATAGATTCTTTATTCTGATCAAGAAAAAACTCCTCAAAAGCGTTATTTTGAAGCCTGGTGATTTGCGCGGTTAAACGTTTCATTAAAGTTCAAATAGGCCACGACAGTTGCTTTCCCTGCATGATTTGTCCTTCTATACTTTTCTCGTACTTGTTGCAGATCAGAATCGCCCGATCGATTTAGCGGAAACCTCGAGCTAAGTCGGTACCTGTAAGTTACGCTTCCCGGTATATTCCATTGCGAAATGAGCAACACTTAATTACATTATCTTTCATGAAGTAGTACTCAACAGTATTGAACGGTACATTGAACGACTGTTTCTCTAGTCGTCTTTGTAAATGGATGACTGTGTTTCCAAAGACAAGGAACTGGCGTTTTATCGAAAATTTCATGTATGTGATTTGCCAAAGAGAACAAACTGTATGAAGGAATGTTTTATTCTCCCTAGCGAGAAATGTGAGGCATTTACCTATCGGTCGCGAAATTGCCCGCAGTCATTTCAGAATGTGGAACACATGAGAGCAGTTTTGGAAGCTGCAATTCAACTTTTTCGCCTGCAGCAAGCGTTGTAAACACAATTTTGAAAAATTCAGTTGCGTGAAAAAGTGGAAAGATTTCCAGTGTATACCTTGGTATTTCACCGTATTTTACATTTCAGGTGAAGCTGATATGCTCATGTAAGAGTGTTGGTGAAGAAATAATTTTATAAGCCGGTGTTCCAGATACAGGATCTGATCGCACGGTTTGTCTCGATACTGGAGTGCCGAATGATATTTACGTGATAACGTTTCACTGTCACAGAGTGACTCCACAGGAACTGAAATGGAACAACGCTGGCAGCGTGTAGGATTTGATTTCCTGTACCTAATATACGCTCATTTAGAGAAAAGAGATAAAGTATGGGAATGCATAGACAACGTGAGTGATTCACCAAATGGTTGCTCACTCACCTGGATGACTATGGGTTCTTACCGATCACCTAAGTTGGGTTATCCTCCCTCTGATCAGTTACCCTAGAACAAATCGGTTTCAAGAGGTACACTGACAGCTTGTTAGGTCTCAGAAAAGGAGTTCCCCTTAAGTTGTTATCCTGGTTGTTGGCCATCTTTTGAGGTATCTTCAGAGGGAATTCGTCCGTTCCCTTGTTTTCTTTGTTCCCCTGCGATTCGGTGATAATTAGGTCTTTGATTTACTGATAAATCTGGTCTTGATTGGAACCATCGTGAGTTTGGTCAGTGTCGATGGATCGTTACCAGGGTATCAAACGTTTCTTCTGATAAATTTACATTTTGCTGAGTTGAATTTTCTGTAGTTGGCAAGATTATGTGGTAGTTTTAATCGAAAAGCAAAACAGCATGATGGGTTGGCCTCATTGAAAACGTAATTGGCACATATTCCACCGTATTGCCCTCGTTTGTCAATACTAACTCCAGTCATGATGGCGATTGTCTTGTTCATAATCTATTAGATTCACCAAAATTGAATGTTCGTCTAATGGTTGGTTATAGTTTTGCTGTTTTAAAATACTGGGACAATTAAAGATACAGAATATAGAAAGATGAATGAGATTTAATGAAGAGGTCCATCCCATGGTTAAAAATAGTATCCCGTTAGCTGAGTTTGGACCTGCAGAATAGAGGTAGACCAATCTAATCAACCGAGCATCATACTTCAATTGCCGCAGTTAGTCGGGAAAGGCATCATAGAGACCAGGTGGTTCAAAGGACTAAAGGACTACAGCAAAATATAACAGCAGAACTCACCTGATTTAATACAATCACGTCTAAGCAGACGTCGTGCATGCTCAGTACCAAAAATATGAGTCATGAACCAAGCTTCAGTATATCAGAAATGTATCCAATTGACGAATTCGCCAACGATGCTGTATCCCAAAACATTTCCAAAGAAAGCTCTGCGCATTGGTGTGTTAAAGGTATGGGAATTGGAATGGCTTCCAATCAACTACCCCTTGGTTGGCCACCAGGGATTTTCGGAGAATTAGTTATGTTTTTCCTCGATGATAAATTGAATAAGAAAGATGGGTTGAGAGAGCGAAAGGTAGGTTGCAAACACAAATTTTAAATACGAGCATTCTTTGACCTCAGCATTCTAAAGGTTGGGTAATTTTAGGGGTTTTGTTCTTCTATTTAGAAAAACACCCACAAAACTAATGTGACCATTTCATAAAAGCCCCGCCGTTTCTATGACAGTTTGGTTGAGCATGGAAGCCGGTTGAATGTCATGGTGGAAACTTCGTGCTATCCGATTAACCCTGGGAATTAACCCCCCTCCTTCATTATTTGAAGTCATCTTGTTGACTGATATGTTCATCCTCATGGATTAGCTACTTTGGGGAGCTAAATGCATCCAGTCAACTATCGTGTTCCCTGATCAGTGTCCATTTATCGGATTAATGCGGTGAAGCATACATTTCGCCCTAGTTTATAAAAAAATAGTGTTATTATATTTGCATCTTTGGCTTCTTTCAAAGTAGTGCAGGCTAATCCGGGTTTCCTGGTGTGAAGTGATGGCATTTGACTTAATGGACTGACGTTGCTCATTGGTCAAATGTTGCTGTCATTTTGGGAACATGACACGATCCAAAGACCACGCTCTATCACTTTCTTTCTCTCTCATGGAGTCGACTATCACTACTGATAGATCAGTGCAGATCAATGCCAGGTCACTGCTACTGTAGATTCGTGTTTTTATTTCACCAACGCGCTGCACATTTGCTGCATGGATCGTTTGGTTCAAATTCGTTTGTGTTGTCGAAATGAAAGGTTTCATCCCTTGTTGTTGTTGTTGTTGTTGCGCTAGTCGCATCGCTAATGAGCGTCGGTCCACTGAAGAGAGGTTTTTATTCAGAAATATCTGAGTTTCTTAAGCAATTGGTGAATCGTGCTAGTTGGGTTATTTTGTTATTTTCCGTTCGAATGTGGCTAGTTATCCCTTCCCCTTTTTCCTCGCAGCCGAATTTAGTCTTTCATACATCTCTCACACCTGACAATCGGAAGATTCGGGCAATCGAAATAGAACCAGGAGCAATATCATTAATTGATCATCTATAACTTTTGCAAATCAATTATCATAGCGAGATGTCCGGGAATCATTTCAAGTTGTCTAACCATTATTTCAAGATGTCCTGGTGTCATTTGCAGATTTCCTTGCTTCATTTCAAGCTGTCGTGTTGACCTCATCCCTGCTGAAAAGCCTCCCAGTGATGTCTGGATGACCGCCATGCAGCACCGATCTCTCTACCTCCCGTTGAAGCGCGGGGGACTATTGTGAGATGCGATTTGGTCACACACGCCTCAATTCCCATGAAAAATATATCGGTTGTTTATCCTGCTAGTAAGCGTACGCCTCTGTGTGTGTATTTCTGTGTTTGTGTTTTTGTCCAACTCCACTGATACCAGTGAATCATGCGCGATCACCGCTCTATCGCATGATGCTGCAATCGAATTCATAAGCTACACCTCAAGCGACTGCACTGGGACACCAATAGATCATGCTCCATCGATATGCCCATCAGTATTGACTAGATTCACATCCAGTTTGTTGGACACTTTCAGGTCATAATCCATCTCTGTGACACCACCACAGAAGCACCTTCACACAAATAAGAATCAAAATGACCATTTTGGCTGTAATTTCGAAACGGAATGAGGTATATCTATCATATCAACTGCACCAGAAATAGTGTTACGGGGGCTGTCGAAGGATGCCATAACGTTTATAACGGTTACGGAATTTTATAAGAAAATGGTAGTTTAAAAATTGGAGTGTTTCCAAAATGCAATTTTTTGAGTGTTTGTCTTAAATTTGATATTCTTTATCAACGAAATCATACAGCAATATTTAGACACCTCCATCGCACAAAGTAAACCGGGTGAATTTAGGTTAAAGTTTGACATTCATAAACAGTAAGTGCAAACTGTCTTCTAATAATCGTATTGCAATTGTCGCATTTCTCAATTCAGGTTCACTATGGGAAGATCACCGTGGTCGTTCTTAGAATCGTGATTACCGAAGCCAACACCAATCAGAAATTGTGAAAATGCTTGATAAGTTAGTCAGTTAGTAGAAAAAGAAGACGTTCTTAATGAAGAAGTGATCGTGTTTTATTCAAATGTCCCCATAATTGACCGCCTTCGAGTAAATCATAGATGCACTTTGAATCATATTTGCACACATTTGTGGATTTACAGACATCTTGGCAGCCGGTGCACATTTCTCCTTGTACTGCATCCGCCTTCCTCTCGCAGACAATGCGTCAGATGGATCACCCGCAAGTACACGCGTATTGCTGACTCATGCTTTGCTTTATATAATACTTTATTGCACTCCAGAAACCTTTATTTGGGTTTATTGCTCAAGAATAGGGCGCAAGGGGCAGCAACATGGCACCAGAATATACAGGCTCATCAAGCACAGCCTTCAAGCCAAAACGACAAGGTGCGTTGTCCCACACAAACTCCGGTAAATCATTAAGGACGCTCTGCAGCCACAATTGACAAATTTCTTTCGTTAAAAAGCCGCAATTCAACGTATAATTCACCAATTCGCACTTTGAGATGGCACCGATAATATGCTGCGTCTAGCAATCGTGCAAAGTGCTTTCTGTCCTCGCGTGACTCATTCACGACACCGATTACAAAACCGGTTAAAATTTGCTGGAAGAAAATGCAATCATTAGGGGCACAAACTTAGTCTCATCAATCCATACAATTTTCTTATTCATCGTTTCTCATTGCTGTATTCTCCACTTTGCTTTGTTTTCCCACGAACTGATTATTTTTCAGATACGATGTACTCTCTTCATGGTGATCAATCTGCCGCTCAGGTAGTGGCCATTCGTGCTGCAACAGACCTCTTTATCGTATTCGGCCTTGCATTTCAATCACAGCGTTTCTAAGGACAGTGTGCAAGCTTCGCTGATCCACACAACCAGTTGATCCACTTCAGCCTCACACAACCTGTATCTCCACAAACCATACCTTGTCTACCACCGTGTGTGTTGGGCAGGCCCAGTGAACTTCAACCGTGCAGTTGGAAAGTCATCACCACACAGATGGACTGGGCGTAACAACCAATGCATTATAAAATGCACAAGCCGGTAATCCGACCATTTCGTGTTGGGGTGAGGGATTTCAAGTGTCACAGATCGCGGAGTATGATCCAATCAAATCTCAGAAAGGATTAGAGGGAATTTACTTATTTTAGGTCACGGGTGAGTGGAACGAGATGATGTAAAACAATGGATCAATCACACTGAATTGCAGCAGCATGCGATGGAGCTATGCAATGACTCAAGCGGTGATCGCGCATGATTCACTGGTATCAGTGGAGTTGGACAAAAACACAAACACAGAAATACACACACAGAGGCGTACGCTTACTAGCAGGATAAACAACCGATATATTTTTCATGGGAATTGAGGCGTGTGTGACCAAATCGCATCTCACAATAGTCCCCCGCGCTTCAACGGGAGGTAGAGAGATCGGTGCTGCATGGCGGTCATCCAGACATCACTGGGAGGCTTTTCAGCAGGGATGAGGTCAACACGGCAGCTTGAAATGAAGCAAGGAAATCTGCAAGTGATGGCCAGACATCTTGCTATGATTTTGGACACTTGATTTGCAAAAGGTAAAATGCATTCCGTTTTTCGAAAGTTTGTACTACAATTGATGAAAATAATTTATACAACTCTGTACATGCAACTGGCCATATTTCCAAACACAATTAGACCGCATACTTCCGATGTTTGTGCGGCATGAGTAGAAAAACTCCGATTGTCCACATTTACGTGACATTAGCTTACGAGATAGATCAACGATGGTGATGGTCAACAGGAATGCTGTCGCAAAGACTGGGATCAGTCTGAGTGACTAGGTACTATAACTTTTGCAAGTCAAGTTGTCCCAATATCATATCAAGATGTCCTCGGATTATTCCAAGATATCCGTAAATCATTTCAAGTTGACTGATCATAATTCAATTTGTCCCAGTATCATTTCAAGGTGTCCTCGTATTATTTCGAGTTGTCGCATTGACCTCACCGGTGCTGAAGTGATTCGCAGACATCTTGAAATAATTCGGGGACATCTTGAAATGATACTGGGACAACTTGACTTGCAAAAGGTATAATCGATTAATATCGATGGCCACGGGAGGAGAAATGAATGAATCCGTATCTCATTGCCATATGCAGAATTGGAAACCGAAACGACTGTTCTTTGAACAGCTCATCATTGATAACAGGTAGAGAACACAAGCCCTTTTGTATGGTGTGAGTATTCCGGAATGCTAGTCGAGGCAGAGAATGTCAGTGGAGAGCGTGAATTGAATGGAATAAACAATCACGAAAGTATTTTTACAAAATTAAACCCACAAGTCTGCACGACTCGTTTCGGGAAAGGAAACATCCAGAAATAAGAGTGCGCACAAAGTGAACGACCGCACCGCAGAGTGACACAATAGTATTGTGTTCATTTGGGGATCCGTCGTGCTTAAATTAACATTAGTAGCCGTTTTTCAGCATCTTCTGTATATTTTAGTATCTTTAAAATTTGATGATAGTTGTCAGCCGAAGTCCGTTTACTTCAGTGTCACTCATGTATGCACGATGTCGACCGTTTTCGAAAACATCATAGAGATTCACTAAAAACGGCCCAAAACTGCTCCAGTCGAATCCATAGTGACAAATAGAATCGATTAGTGTTTGCCGGCAACAAAAGGTTAGTAAGGTTAGACAAAGATAGATAAAGCGAATATCATAGCGCGAAAAGCGTTGCTGATGTTTAATCACACTGAACATCATTAAACTATAGAGAGTTGAATGTCCACTGTACGCGATCCTGAACTTGGAAACTAGGTATCATAAAATATGACCAAATGGAACAGTCTCACACTATTTAGGCTAACAGAAATGCGCATGCAGTGGAATTGGGGCATCAAATACCGTTTACGCATTAGTTTCCATCAAATTGGGACAATGCGCCCAATACGGATAGCGTGACAATGCGTGACGAATGATGATGATGATGATGATGAGGTGATGACTTAATAGATAACATAGCTCCTTTTTGCTAGTTTTGCTTGCTACCGTTGGAAATTCGCTTTTTCTATTCAAACTACTGATCGTCGTCTATAGACTTGATTGATAAGGTCCAAAAATTAATTAATTATCAGTCGGTCAGTAACCAAATAGGAAGATTACCTAAAGCGCTTAGTTGTGGTCACCATCCATATCGTGCACTCGAACGGAACAGAGGACTCCGGTAGTTATCTAACTCGCACTTGCAATGCGATTTTATCTCAACTGCATCACGCGATTCAAACTGGTGCACAAATCCGTCGGTGAAATGCAACCGTAATTAGGGCATGGATGGTGTGAACGGTTCGCTATGCTTACGGGAGTANGGTTCGCTATGCTTACGGGAGTAAGATAGGAAAGAGGAGGACAAGTGATTCGTGTTCTATGTACATTTTTAGGGACTCAGGCTATTGAATATTTTTGCTGTAAAAGACAGCAACTGTTCAGAATAAAGAATGATACAATGCAATTCTAAGGACTTTCCATTGAAAGACTTAACTTTGTTTCAATTGAGCAGAATATCACGTTTATTTTTCTAAATAAGAATGAGTGAGTGAGCTTTGGTGACATCCAATACCCAAAAGCTTCTTAGAAGATCGATTGCTTATGGACGTTTCCTCTAAACTACGCCCTACCGCATAAGCAGAATTTATTGGTTGTATTTTTCCTATGATGTATGTCTATTCACAGATACGTGGTTGGAGAGAGTCAGACAAACTTCGCTTTTGATTCATTATCCGCCCATTTACACACTATCGGAAATCGGTTCTCATAGTTCGACTGGACTAAAATCATCTTCACCGACTCGCTGAGTTTGGAAGTTTGTTCAAAAACGTTTCATCAGGAACCAAGGCCACTACACAAGCACTGAAAACGTCACCTCACCGTTGAGGAAACCGTGGTGAAACAAATTTCCCTGCTCGATGGACAAGTGAGAATAATTATGCATCTATTGTTGTTACCTTTCAATCTAGTTGATCAGAACCTAAGTTTCTATGGTCATTTTCACCACAAGCAAACACATTTCATCAAGGGCTTTCAGGAACCAGCTCGAAGACGATATTGAGATCAGAAGTTGGTTGAAGAATAGTCGTCTATAAAAGCTTGACAAGATCACGTCGAGCAGACACGTATCCCTTTGAATGTTACTGCCTGAATCGTCTCAAGACGTAATGCTCGGAATTCTTGTGACATTAAAGGATTATTTTATCGTGTGTTTTGCATCGAGTGTCCAGTAGATCGCTATCTTTGAACGCCTCCTCGAAACTGTCGAATGTGGGTTGAGTCTCAGCGTAAGCTGTGACGGGCATATTCACTGGAAAGAGAATTGCCTAATGGAAGGGAAACAGTAGAAATACCATGAGCACGAAAGTCCATAACACATGATCATGAGGCACACTCGAAATGAATGGAAATTTGGTAAGGGTATTACAATTTCTGCTTTTGCGTAAATTGTGCTTCAACCCACAGAGATGAATTTGGTTTCAAGCTCAACTTGGACAGTGAGTGACATAGTCGTCCAAGCATGATAAGCATTGCTTTTGCATGACCGTTATTATTGGGTTGTGTGCGTTGCATATGGAATCCGGAAGAAGATACACGAATCACCCGTCTGATCTTGGCTCTGACCAGCCCAGACAGATATAGGTCTTGAAATGAGGATATCCATTGCTCACATCCCGCTAAAGTGTTTAACTTCCGGTAAATAATGAGACTGATAAGCGAATATACTTCTCAAATGTTCAGCAAACAAACCACCCTTCTGGTTAGTTAGAAACGTTGTTTAAAATCTTTTGTTATTCAGCTTTCCTGTTCTTCTATTTTATTCTAATCATTAATCTGCTTCCACTTTTATAAATAACGGTATAGAAAAAGTTCATCAAAAGAAAACGGCCAATCGAAATAATGTCGTGTGATGGAAAATTCAAATCAAAGTAAGGCAAGTAATGTGCGTTCTGGACAAAGACTAGGGTCCCAATTTATTCAAGATCATTTGCGACTGATAACTAAGATCAACGCAGTGAATTGGTCCATCCACGAATACCATCGTTAAAAGGACTTCCACTTGGCTCGATTTGCGCAAATGTGGTAGTTTAATTTAAATGTCACATTAATTTACCTAATGCATTAGGCATCTTCCATTCTGTGCGGTAAGGTATGGAATCTGATCCATTCAGAATGTTGCCATATCATTGGTTTTACATAGAAATCTAAATAAATGCTTCCGTTTTCCACATAATCATATGAATTGACTTCACTTACATTCTTCAGATGGATTGAATTGATTTTACCAAGTCTTAAATTAGCACACCATGAAAGGGTGATCCAAATTGGCTATTAATTCCTGGCCTTTGTTTGCGAAAACGTAATGCATAAATGAATTTGGAGCATGTAGTCCTGAAAAAATTGGTTTTTCCAGCAAGTGTTGGGAATGGGGAATATGAATACACAACTAAACATTGTCACAAACAAAGTTCATACTGATTGATAACGTTTTGCACATTCCACCTAAGTACCTAAAACCATCAGGTAAAGAGATTGAATCAACCATTTACAGACCGCAAGGTAACGTTCTTAACCAAGTTTTATTTTCATTTAATAAAGTGATTTAATTTCGCTATTTTCGTTGGACGTAAGGGCTGCACACAAGAGTAACACGGTTGAGAACTAACTGTTTGTACTATTGATCGATGAAATTGATCGCTCAGTAATGCATGATTTTAACCATCTGTAACGATGCTCATTTGGTGTTCTCGCAGGCATACGGGACTTACTGCGGAACGCAACTGGCACACAGTTGTATGCGTTTTTACTCCAATAAAGTGCTTTTGAATTACACTATACTAAGACTAAAGCATATCTGTATCTGTTAAACAGAATTTGAACGAGTATTTTCTTCTGAAATATCACTGAATACCTGCTGACTTTGACCTGGATCTAAAAACTTACATCGCTTATTATGCTGCCCACAAAAAGTAAAATTTTGTAATTGCATGATATGATAACGATTCCCGGAATGAAAATCTCCATGAATTGTTGTTCTATCGTACTTCTTATCCTTTTTGAGTTCACTTGACCATCGTATATATATAAAACCTTATAGAAATATATTTCTGTTTGCAGGTAGACCAAACGCGCCAGACAAATGTTGCATCACGTTTGCCAAAATGGTCACCCGTGTGCACTTTTTGTTTCTGCCGGTATCTAACCCGAACACGAGGTCACTGATTGAAATGGAAAACGGGAAGGAAAAATAAACACACCCCGTTGTCATCTGCGCATAATAAATTTAAGGAAGACGACACTCTACAACGTTAAAAAGTCAAGGATGAGCCGTGAACCGTGCGGCTCAGGAGCAACAGTTTCGGCTTCCAACTCGAAAATTTGCGGTCAAAGTCCTGCAAGGGACAAATGTAGCGTACGATTTCGATGAGTTTCAACAGGGTCGAACAGCTGTCCAGTGCTTTTCGTCGACAATCGCACCTAGTTTGTTTACTACTGTGGTTATGTACTACGCGTAGCACGATTTACCCGTGAATAATCAGTGAGATTTTTTTAGTGTGGATTGATCCTAAGCGCATGCTTTAACCTTGATAGTGAGCGGAATAAAAGCAAACAAAAAGCAAGGATTTCACTGAGACGCAAAAGCGACTCAATGTGCAACGAGACTGACGCACCACCAAGCGCATTGTGTAGGTAGCGGACATTTTAGTTAGACTCTGAAGACAGGTTGCTGAACACAAATATATGCATAAACGTGCATAGTGCAAAGCGATTAGAAAAAAATCAGAAGAAGCAGAGCACATCATAAAAATATCAGTCGACCCTAACCGCTCGTACAAACGTCGTTCGGGTAATAAAATAGTGGTTTACTCATTTCATTACTTTCTAATGGGCTCACGCCCAATCGGCTGTTACTTCACACAAAATTTAAATAGAACTAGCTTACCGAAACCATCAAAGTTTCACTGACGGAGTCTCGGGTAGGCACGGATTTACCGTTTGTAAAAACAAGATAAATTCCGTCGTCGCGAGATTATCACTTCACACGCAAGAGTGGTGATCACTCTGTTCAGTTGTCAATTACATACTCCATTGACCATGAGATAGATGTGACCTCAAGGGGTGCATTATTTTCATCTTTATCTAACCTCGTCCTCCTGATACTAGTTACACCTTGATTCGTCCAACGTATTCACTCCTTGGTTCATCAAAATGGTGCTAGGTTTCAAAGATTGACAAATTGTTAGTCGGACGTGATCAGTGTCATATTCGATCGTAGTAATTACTAAGCATCTCCTGAAAAACGTTCACTCACTGCCCATTAAACGCGATTTTCCCACTGCCTAGAAGAATACAGTTGAGCACAATATATAAGACTAGGCTGAGAGTATATCGAAGTAGCCCTTGGCTATCTCATCATCATCTTTTCGATGGATTCTCAAAACTGGTAAGTTCACCTTGTCAAATGAAATTCCGGCTAAGTACGAACTTAGTTGAAATTTTCTGGGGAACGGGAACCGCATATTCGTTCATAATACTAATATGTCACCTTAATAAAAATGAACCTGATTCACAAACAGGTCTGTAAGTATTTGACCCTAAAAATATAGCACTCATACCTTCATTTCCATCGATTGCGAAAACTTTTTTCACCTCGAACACTGCAATATTGCTGTCGTTTTATCGTGTATTCGTATGTGGTATTATAATTTCGTACTACATATCTTAATAAACTCAAATATGCTGTTACGAGAGTTATACAACACAATTATGGCTGATTACCATTATATTACTTGAGTGACATTTATATTTCATTTTAAGTTTATCAGTAGCAGTCCTCAGCGGAAACAGTGTGAAACGTTCCTCCCGTTTGCCAGTTATCAAATTATACTCTTTGTTCACATGACCTCTATTTGGTTTTCGGTAACCTCACCAGCAGCAGTGCTACAGATCTGCTAATGTCCCCAAATACAGGTATTGACCAAACTCGTGCAACATCCTGATTTTCAACACATTTGTTCCTCTCAATGCTTCGTTTTGCCAGCCTCATTCACGGGATTGAATACCATATTGCCCCAC
>UZAN01039517.1:62918-91356 GCA_900618425.1 Echinostoma caproni
ATTTTATAGCGACACTCAAGGGCACGCAAATTCAAATGGTGATAACAATGAACAAAGAACACAGATGTTGTAGATAAAGTCGGGAATAAATACAGTTTACTCATAGCCATCCATATGTAATTATGGTATTGCAAGCTGAAATGTATTTTCAAAATGAGAGTGATGTTGCACGAGTTTGGTCAACACCTGTATATCTAAGAAATGATTGTTAGTTTTGGTAAGGTAAATGATGAAATCCCTCGACCAGATAAGAGACTATCGAATCACATTTTGTTATATGTAGTCCATTGATGGGATTACGATAGGCCCGCTGAGCACTTTGGTGGTGGTCATGCTAAAGACTTCAGGTAGTTAATGGTGTATCTTTTCTCGTTCGTTGTCCAGATCCTCGTTGCATTCAGCTCACTCAGTTAAGCTGTGTAATCATAAATCACAATCCTCACCAAAGATCTACGAACGGAAACAATATCAGCCACCTGTCATTCGAAATCTAGCGATGAACAACAACAACATTGGTCAATTCAATTCCATCCTTGGACCGATTGAGATCATACCTGCCCCCATCAATAACCTGGCGACAAGCATGAACAGAGGAGCACGAAATGACTGTGTGCATTTCACTTTTCCATTCTCATCCGCAGTTTTTTATTACACACCGGTGTGTGATGAACAGCAGACGTGATCGACCCAATAGTCATGAAGAAATGCTGTTCGGTGATGGTAACCCACAAATCAAGCCCCGAAATATGGAGTGACGAAGCACATAAGGCTCGGTTAGGTTCAGGAGTGCTGACCGGGTTACAGCAAAGCTACCTACCACCAAAGTAGGGTGGCGGTTACGGAGCTCGAACCTCGAACCGCAGGGTCCAAAGCATGCGGGTGACAGCGACTAAACCACTGAGTCATCACCACTCAGTGTAATATAGTACACAATTAAAAACCCCATCATCTATGTATTCAAACAACTGAGAATACGGGTAAGATGTTCTTATACATATATGCAATTGGGAGTCAATTTGCAACGAGAACTGGAGATGAATTGTCGTCTTTTGGGGTCAAAACGTAAACAATGTAACTTTTATCGCGGACGCCTTCCACGAAATACTCTAGATGATAGTGATGCCGTGTATTTTTTCCTGGTCTTGTCAGTAGAATACCTGGTGAGACAGTACTCGATCATCTAGGCTAAATATATGTTTGTCGCCTCAGTTAGTCTTCTTCCAGTCAACCAATCAAACTAAATAGCCCCTCAATGATTTGTGTAGGTACATTGTATACTTCATCCCAAACCTAAGAAATATTTGTCGTATGATTAATTAAATTCCAGTCCTACAGTTGAATTTCTTTCTTGGTATTTAGAGTGATCTTTGGACGTTTAAGGGTCAGTCTAATATAAATTGGAAGCCATTCCATTAGCTCATGGGCATGTTACACACTTGCTGCTACTAGAACTGAAACGTGCTGATCGCGCACTTGTATTTATCGTGCCTCAACAACAGACATTTAGACACGGAATTTTCTTGGGGTTATGAAACGATATAGTTACCCGTTGAAATCAAACCGGATGACGACAGTAAATTAACGAGAATTGATAAGTGGATGGCTCAACTAAGCGCTAATAGAATGCCACCAATGACAGACACAGGTTTGGACCGAACTAATTCAAATCAAGTTAAAGGCTGCATTTTGGAGACCAAACACAACTGAAAGTAATTAGGTAGCATAATAACGTAAACCCTGAAAAAGGAATATGCAATATTAAATCGACTTATGACAACAGTGACAACTTTTTCACTCAAACAGTGAAAGTCAGAGAATGATAATGCAAAGGCGTCGCAGCAAAACACAGTCTAGAAGAAAGACTGAAACCCAATGTCAGATAAGGTGATGGACTTTATACGTACATAATATTAATCATATTGTTTGCTGAATGTAAATTATGAATAAGATAACGTATATGTTGTGCAAAATATAAACGGGAGGAGCAATGTCGTGGTGAAGTAAATTTTAAAACTCACCATGTTATAGTTGCAAGCTATGTCTGAAACTCCAGTCCAGAATGATCACGAGACATAAATAAACAATAATGTTTGCGGTTTGCCACAACAGAGTGGGTAGCAAGGAAAGTCCTTTAAAATTTCTAATTGATTATCTCTTTACATGTTTTCCTCAAAATGTTTAAAGTGTTTTTTCTTGTGGCTCCATATGTATTTAAATTCTGTTATACTTTCAAAATCGTGTGGTTTCAATTGATAAATAATTTCTGAACCAAAACCTGGGCGATTATGTTAGATATCAACAAACCACAGTCGAGATTCTCAGTGGTGATTGACGTGCAAGTAACTCAAATCGTTCAATCAGTTTTATGCGTCATTGTTTGAACAGTGAAATGTAGTAACCAACTAAGTCAGAAGATGGTACACATCGTTGTTTGATGGACCCTACATGTGAAGTTCAAGCTGTTCAGAAATGAGTTACACCGGTTTGAGCGTTGAAGACTTTTGAACGTTTTGAAAACCGGTGTGTTTTGATGGTACAAATTGTAACAGATGCCAGAGGTATTAGCCAACCGAACACAGAAACACTCTTGCGGCCACACGATGGAACAAGAGCATTAATCTCTCAGTACTTAGTACTACAGTTGGTGAACTGTTTTGGAACTGTTTATCTTCCAGGAATACCACGGATTAACATTGAGTTGGCACATTCAACAAAATTTTCCTTGGCTATATTCTGATTATTACTAGATGAACGAAGTCAGAAAATTGTGTGGCCGCAAAGGTTCATTTTAGGACGGACGGAGATATGCATGCCCTTAGGGTGCACAAGCAGAAGAGACCAGACCTGACCAGATCAAAAAAAACTATACAGTGCTTACCTCTACCTCAGTTCCCGCGATAATTGCTGAACAACAGACGGAATTCAACACGTAATAGTGACGCTGTTCAGCATAAATTGCCAAACTCGCAATGTACAGTGCGATTTTTCCATCGTTTCTCGTCGTCTCGTCCATCTCACCCGTGACCTGGAACAAGTATATTCCTTTCTGTGGTCTGATTGGATCATATTCAGCGATCTGCGGCTCGTAAAATCTCTCATCCCAACACGAGACTGTCTGATTACCGGCTTGTACGTTTTGTAATGCTCTTGTTGTTATGTCCAGTCCATCTGTGTGGTGATGACTTTTCAACTGCACCGTCGAATTCACTGGCCCTGCCTGAGACTCACGACTGTAGACAAAATGTGGTTTCTCGCTCGGGTTAGCTGAGCAACCACCAGGTCCCTTGTTACGGCTGAACCATCGGACCGATCGATAACTGAACCCGATCAGTCGTGTGCTTTTCGGGCCGGCACAGGACGAGGATAGGTTCCGTATCCGATGCTGACTAGGTGTTGGTAGAGAATCATCACAAGAGAATCAGTTGTGGAGCGGTGCGCCATGTGGGAAATTCGGAATGGAAAATGCTCAAGCGATGATGACACTGGGCCAACGTTTGACTCGTTTAAGACACACGCGGTGTTTTTGGAAGCGGGTTCGGTAAACAGATAATCATAATAAAACTTTGAACTTATCCTAATAACGGACAATATCAATATCCTCTCATGTACGGGTGTTCATCAAACTCGTACAACATCAACCTGATTTTGGAAATACATTTCAGTCTCCGATATCATAATTGTATATTTATTCCTGACTATATTTCCCCCTTCTATGTTCTTAGTTCTCTTCTATCACCGATGAATTAAAGTGAACTTGAGTTTTGCGATAAAATTTGTAATGGTTCGAAAGTTATGGCTCAGATTGGGAAAATATTTTAGGCGAACTAGCATGGGAATTAATTTTTTTAAGTAAATGATTTCGGTAACTGCTACTCTTCACATGCATTCGCGGAAGTCATATTTTTCACAGATGAAGATTGGTTTATCTTCTCGCATGGGTTTGGTATTAGAAAACGGTCAAACGTAATTAAATATTATTTTTTACATTTATGCTGTCCGGGGAGAGGTCAAGTTCAATGTCAAATTCATTTAAATACTGCGCAGCAGCTGGAAGTTTAATCTAATCGAAAACTTCTTACTGTATCAGAAACAGGGATAAGTCAGGTGTTACGATATCAGTCATCAATGTTTAGAGTACGGGGTGTATTAGAGGAACCTGGCAAATTCTGTTTGGCAGTCAACTTGGTGAACTTGATGCTAAAGCCACTACCTCGAGTGCTCTAAAATGAAGAAGGGCAAATGGAACATGGATGCGATGAAAGTACATTACCTGTATGAAGGCCATGAGTCATTTCAATAAATTAAGCTAAGTTAGGTTTTCTACTGTGACATTTTTATTTTACAGCTGATGCTTCAGCAGCCATCGTCAAAATCGTACATTGTAATGGCAAATGGCTAAAAGACGCAAAGACATAAGTGAGTATTATATCATATATATTGCGTCTGATGTGTGGCAGTTTCCTATTCAATCCCGTGAATGAGGCTGGAAAAACGAAGCATTGAGAGGAGCAAATGTGATGAAAATCAAGATGTACAAGTGTTAGTGAAAGCTTTTCCTTGTTCCCGTACTACATCGCAATCAACACCAAACGATCGTCGATCGACAAACGACGAGTACGTGAGCAAGTCATGATAAAAACTAGTGTAATAATCGTCTGTTCCTAATCCTTTACTAATAAACCACAATAAATTGACGTTATCCCTAAATAGAGGTACGTCGCTCAAAAACAGTATTGTGATTACAGAAAGGGTCAGAGGGAATTTACTTGTTTAAGATCACGGGTGAGAGGGACGCGACGATGGTAAAAGATGGACCAATCGCACTGCATACATATAATAAGGTGGTAAGAGATTGGATCTTTTGATGGAGAGAAAGAACTGAAAGCCGTGTGACCAAAGCACAGGTGAAACAACCTACCAATGCATTATTATCTTTTAAAGCACTCTGGTTTAATTAAAGGTAAGAACAGGAAAACCACTGCTGTAGGTCTACGGTCTTTCTTCAGTTCCTTCAGCCAACCAATCTGAAAGAAGGGAAACACTTATCCTACTTATTGGCTCTGAGCATTTCCTCATGCCTCGTCTACATAACATCTGTTGACCTCCAGGTGTTTTCCACTATACCAAAGCGATTACAGCAAATTTATTTTTTGCGCTTGGTAAAATACAATCCGCATTGTGGGAGGAATACTTAATTACCACCCATTAGTATAAGTCCGAAATACAAATTCACCGGGGAATAAGAGGATAAAAGTTGATAATTGAAGTATAGAATAGCGAGAAAAAAGTGCTCCATTAAATACGAGAAGTGAGATTCAAATGGGGGGGGATTTTAGATTGTAAACGAACTGTAAGAAAATTAGTCCATATATTCGTTTAATTGTTATGAATCACATAATAATGTTAACATATGTATCTAATGGACGACAAACGAAAGGAGATTTATCATTTACTTAATATACATTGCAGGTAGCCTTTTGAAGAGAAGATCCTTAAAGGTCAAAATGGATAGCTAGACACTAACACCAGTGAAAAAGGGTTGAACAATTTTCGAAATACATGCTGAATAGGTTGCGTTTCAGGGAATCATCGATTGCCTTAGGAGCTATGAAAGATTTAGGCAATCTAGCAATATATGTCGTATTTTCTTTGTGAAATTCATTTAACTGGGTTTGAGATGTTTAATCTTGTCCAGAAGCTTTACCTGATTAGAAAATCTTGCAACCATGGCATGGAGACTTAATTAGGTGACGGGGAAGATATTGATAGAGATTTGGAAAGATAGTTTCACTCAGATACTACGGTTTAATGCCAGTTCGGAGGTGCACAATCGTACCGTTTCACTGTTGAGCATCAAGTATGACATATTTGTTGTCATTAATTGCCTCAATATACTTCCGACTCCAATTTGGCTACTCTGCCAAGAAATGAAATAATAAGAGCCTTATGAAATTATGCAGCAAAATCAACCAAAGTTTGCGTTTATGAGGGTGAAGCCAGATACGAAGAGTTAATGATAATCTAGAGAACCTAATATAAGTGTTTCCCACCCGACTGAAATCATCGTAACAGTAATTACGGTATCTTGAGCTGTTCACACTACAACTAATTGTTGGTAGTGAAAATAAATAAAACCATTTCACTAAAATACAACATTCAATTTGATGGCGTTCTCTTTGAAACAGTGTTTCTTTCTTAAGGTTTGGCTTATAATTGGATTAGGCTGTTGTACTCAACAAACCACAACATTTTGTGTTCTTCCTCCATGACTGTGAATTCCATTTTACCCGACTGGGAACAATCTTTTGCACTGTTTTATGTTTTCTGAGAGCATCAATTAAACACTGCCAAGTCCCCGAAAACATGTGAAGCTGATAATAAAACACGTGTCATCTCGTTCTTCGGCAATCACTCCTGTTACCTTGTCAATGCGATTGTTATATTTCACAAGGTATTCTAATAGCATTTTTGGCTTTCAGTTAGCAACATTTGGTTCGGTGCGGTTTAACGCAGTGGACATCATCAGTTTCTCCGAATGAACTGTTAGTCTGACAATATTTGTGGTGTACAATTAACATTTTACTATCTGATTCAGCGTGAACTGCTTCTGTCCCCGGATTTCTGATATCCTTATGACCAGTTGAGTGGATAAATCTAGTTTAGATGATGTGCGTCACACATGTCGGAAGGGATATTAAGATTTCGATAAGGTGTCATTAGTGGAAACCAATGTTCTGCGTTTAAACATATCCCCTCAAATTTGACTGAATATTGTGCGTATCGAAATAAATCAAACATTTACAGCGATTCAGCGAAACAAAATTCTGTCAACCCTGAGACTACAGTGAATGCTGCTCAGTTACTCGTTTGTATTGATTATCTTTGAAGCGAAGTTCCAAAAATTGTTCACGCCTTCCGATTAAACACATCAAACAGGTTGCTTGTCTAAACACGAACAGAGAACGTCGCTTAGTTTTCGATGAAAGAGAGTTTATAGATCCTCACTCTGTAGCATTATTCAAAAGTTATAGTTGATCAAACTGGTGTAAACGCTTTTCGCTATCTATATATTTCACGTGTATTCCTCAGAATAATTTGATAACTATAGTCTTGGTGGGTGTTCCGTATTCCCGTGTCCACTGACGTGTTTGTTTTCGACCTAAACGTACGGTGTTGTTCGTTTAGATGGCGATTTAGTATACACGCTGAACCTTTTTATTATATACACTTCCACTTACCCATCGCGACAGATAAACTAACCAGTGCACATGAATCGACCCGCTCAACGAGAAAGAATTTCAAGGGTACTGGTAATAAAGTAAACAGTTCCATATTTTGACTGAAAGTTCGGATGTCACTGCTGTCAGGGAGACGAAATTAGGCACTGCTGACGCAACATCTGTTCAATACTGTTTGTCGGTCATCCCAAAATTTTCTATCGTATTTAAATAATTCCAGCATTTACAAGGAACTCGAGTTTCTATCAAGATGATTGCAAATCGATTCCATATAGGGAGAACACAAATGCAACTGGTAGATGAAAAAGTCAGAAAAAAGTCAGTTTTCAGAGTGAATAACTTAAGGCGTAACAAAGATGTCCGGGCGTTCATAAGAAGAATTGAACACATGGGAAAGGTATCGGAAGGTTGTTCGATTCGATCATAAAAATTCAGTGAAATTAGTCGCCGAGATGACTTTCGAAATAATAAAAATATGCGTAGATGAAACAATGGTTTTACATTATGGAACAATGCGGAAAACATTATCAGACGTTGCACCAACGAATTAGGTCTTAGTAAGTTGCCATCTAAACTTCACGCACTGTTGAATATGTCCGAGTGGCACATCTGTAAAAGTAACACACACCTAGTCGATCTATCCACAGAGCACGCACAACACCAGTCAGTCGTGTATAGGTCCAATTTATTCGGCCAGCCTAGTGGCAGAACGATCTGTGCAAAAGATACTACCAAAGTCAAGTGGACACACATCATAAGGAGAATGTCGCACCTTTATTTGGAACAATGCTCTGTAGTCACATTAATAATACCATTTCCCGTGGGTATATCACTAGGCCAAGATATACGAAAATAACAAATATAGTTGGAGTGTGGTAAGTAATATAAGCTTAATGTCAATTCAGAGAACCAGTTCGAATATCTTTATGTAAAAATGTTACCTGATAAAACCCGTGGTTGTTAACAGAAAGACCCGCAAGTGTTAACGGTCATCAATATCTCAGACAGAAACTTATGAAGACGATGTAGATTCCATGAAAATTTCCGGAAGAAATTAAATTTTCACGGTCCGGCATTCGAATAAAGACTCTGGTGTGATAACTTTATAGTGGTGAAATGGCATTTGCAAATAAACGCCCATAAGCGTGACTGAATTTCCTAAATTCTCAACAGATGTATCACAAAAAATAGAACAAACTAAATGAAACACGGTATTAAACTTTTCATGAAACCAAGCACAATAAGAATATGGCAAACAAGCTCGTTTTCCGTTATTCGTACTCATGCCATCAGGTAGCACTAAATCTGACTTACAACAGAACCAAAATGGGATGAGAAATTTGAGTCCTAATAGTTCAGCTCTGGCTCCGGACGTGTGTGAGTCTGATGATCTGATAGCGATCACTGTTGCCAAAGTTCAAGTGATTGCATGCGTGTTGGGGTGGCTGAAATGGGCCTCGAAAGATAAAGTGCTTGCGCGAATTTCTCCCGGGCGCACAAAAAGAGATTTCTAATCTGAATACTTATGGCTTCATCGAGGTTAGGATACGGTGTTTCAGTGTTCTCAATTGCTTACCTTATAAGTCGGTCTAAACGCGTTCGATACGACTAACAGTGAACTTTAAGCATTAATCAATCACTAAAATGCATGAAAACCATAATTATGTTTAGGAGACTTCTCACGGTTCTGGATATATCACCTCAAAGGAGCGCAAAAGACTTCTCATATCGAGACATATATCATAGATTGACCTGCTGTGGGTAATTTGCTAACTTCAAATGTATTCCAGTTAGGGTTAGTGAGAAGACCAAAATGCTGTCAATGCGGACATTATTTCCGAAAGCTAAAAGTGCATCCGTCAACACAACGTATCAGATAGGCACTTGGATTCTCGGAAGATTATTCAACCCATTCATCTAACGGGAAAAGAGTAGCAGCATCATGTGCATTAATTCATATCTGACAGTCCTAAAAACGTCACAATAGAAAGGCTACAATTAAAACAGACGTTATCTGCCCCTATCAGATAAAGGTCTTCTACACAGAAAGTATGTCCTCTAGAGCAGCCCCCACAGGTTTCGTAAAAAAAACTGTTTACAAACCCAATACATGTCTGAGAGTTCGAATACATTCGAGGACTCACATATATGGATCGAACCAAGAGGCAACTCATTACTTACATCTGGAATCCAATTATCAAGTGACTGACCCGGAAGTGGCCACAGTCCTGATCAATAAACAAATACGAAAGTAGTACACAAAAGCGGGCTTTCTGACACATTTTCTATTATTTATTACCCTAAAACTAAGAAGAGGATGACAATACGTGAAGCAGTGCTCGTTGGGATATAACCCCCGTGCTCCCACAAAAGCAAACCTAAGGTGATTTATATCTCCCCTCGAGTGAGATTAATTATCAAAAAACTGTCATCCAATCCCCCAAACAACACGCAATCAACTACTCCAATTAGTAACACTCAACTATCCCCGATTGATCAATTTTACTTCCTCTGGTCTGAAGTACCACAGCTCGTCACATGTCACACGGGGTTACGTTGCGCACTGTGTGCGTTAGCCCCTTTTAAGGATATAATTAATGCTCAATGTGATAATTGCACTCACTCCATTCACCTCATTGTGAGGAAATGTTACAACATTTATTTATCAGTGGCCATTGGGCTTGTTATGTAACAATGATTCTGTAATGGCGCAGAAAATAACTACAGAGGTGTGGTTGAAATGATAGTGCACAAACCACCTAAAGCCCTCAATTGTGCTTTTGCAACTTCCTATTGGTTAAGCATAGTTACATTAATAACAGATTTCCCTCTGATAAAAAGACACGTTACCGGAAGCTTTTGTGTAATGTCAACCGCGCAGGTGCCAGTAGCCTCACAAAAACGAACGGGAAGCTGGATGTACGCAAAAAGCTTCTCATCGCGTCCGAATCGTTTTTCGTGCTATTTGCTGATCATTCCCACCTGGCCGGGGGGGGGACACTTTAGACTACTGTCGACGATGTTCGCCCCGTTTAGACCATCACTGCATTATTGCAGACCGCAACAAGCAGACAGCAAATCAAATTTCGCTGATTTCATGTATCAAAACTTGTGAAAAACCAGTTAAGAAAACAACTTTTGATCGTGTAACTAAATTTGCCCTTACGAGTATGAACGAGATGGCACAAAATATAATAGAAAAATAGAACAAATAATTGTGGACTACTGGTGTCCATTCGCGAAAAGAAACTGAATAAAACTTAAGTGATTTTAAACTACTGGGCCGAAACCTTGAAGCTTTGTTTGTTGCACTGACAAAATGACATGCTCCGAAACCAGGGATCAAACCCTGTTGATTATCACCATTCACGGGATCCCAATTACCCTCATTGAGAAGCACGTACGGAACTTAAAAATTAAATTCGATTGGCAAAACAAGCTGTATTTTGATAACTCGTCTACTGGCCATTTAAGATTTTATAGATAAACCATTATTTCTAGTTTGATTCAGTGCTAGTTGGACCTAATTACACTATGTACAAAACGACCCTACATGAACCGGCATTCTGATTGAGCCTCATCTTCCTCACGACGTTCTTTCAGTTAGCACGCAAGAAACAGTTTGTAACTTGGCGAACGGTCATGGAAGAGATATGATCCAGGCATTAACTGCAGTGGTCAAGCGACAAGTTGATTCGAGTGTGGTAACCGGAAGAACGGGGCCACCATGACCACCAAGATGCTGACGCACGTAGGATTGCATTGTACACATGGCAATAAGATCCATCTGACCCCGGATTGTAAATGACCAGTTGATGAATTATCAAATAACTGCTTATTTGTCAATCAGCTTTTATTTTGATTGTCCCCATAAACACTCAACTTTAAACCTGTAGAAAAAAACGCTTGTACTCCCCGTCGACGCACTCCACAGCGCAAATGCTATAGTCTAGTTAGCATTCCTATCTGGCGACGAAATATTTGCAATCGGTTTGATAAAACCAGACAGACAAGTAGCTGAAAGCCGTATGGTTATACTCTTTCATTAGAACGACACTCATCTCGCCGAATGACACCTATTTAAATGAGAGGAAAATTTGATTGACTCACTAAAACGAACGGGAAACATTCGTTGCTCTCATTTATAGTTTACTCGTGCACTTGTTGAGTATGAGATAATTCCACCCAGTCCTACTCTGTCTCCATTCTTACTGTTACAAGCTGATCATCATAAATGCCTCCTGTCACGTAAGAATGAGAGCACCAATCCCGTGATATGCGAAAAGCCGTACTTGTTTGTAGCTTCTTAGGTGCCATGCATTTATTGGATGTGGGACTATATCCTTTCTCTTCTGTTCGGCTTCGATCAGGTAACCAGTATGTTAGTCCAGTAGGACATTTTAAACACCAAATTTCTTTTACCCTATAATAAAGAGGGTGAAATGACGTTATTTTCGACATTTCAGTCATGGTGCACAGTGTGATAGCCGAAGCCAACCACATAGAGCAGTGAGCGTCCTCATAAACGACACAGTTTGTACGTTAACATGTTGACTCATAATGTGTGTTTAGCTTGACAATTAAATAAACAAACTGTCTTTTCATGCCCGTTATTTTGCATATTCTAGCACGCCTTCACCTACTGTTTCTTCCTCTCTTAGGCTATTCATTATTCATTAAGCATTAGAGTCGCATGTTCCTCGTGATGGCCGATAGCTATGGATGAACCACATGCGTTTGTAGTTTTCCCTTCATCCCTGTAATGCGACAAACCGTGTTGAATTTCTATCTCGCATGGGCAAAATTTTAGACAGAGTAAGAAAAGTCTAACGGAAATTTTGAAGAGTATTAAAAAGTGCGACCTAGCAGTAATGATAAAATGCATGTCTCGGGCAGATATCAAAGTTTATTTACTGTCCACCTGAAGCAAAATCAGCGTGAATGCAAAAGCATATTCTCTGCGTATTTGAAACTTTTACGTTTCTCAAATGGCAGTTGAGGGTTGCCATTTAGTGCAACAATTTATTTTATTTTTGGTCATAATGAAGATTCCTATTGATGTTCGAAACGACAAAAATCATCTTTTCATCTCTATGTGTTTCCCATTAACAGCTTAACAAACAGGAAAAACGACTAAACTGCATACAGCAACAGTTTTATGGGTGCCAAAAACTCCAAGTTCATAGGCTTATAGACACAAAAAATGGGACTTTCAGGCGTGGAATCAGGATTTCAGCGTTTTGTTTTATATCGCGTGCGATAAAATGCGTCATTCAACTCGTAATTAAAACCAACACTAACCAAGGAACAACAAATTCAATGACGAAAACAGGTCTGGCATTTACGTCGAATTTCATGCACCACCAACTGAGTACTGATCAGCGTTGAATCGTCTCGCTATTGAGGTCAGACAATAATGTAAAGGGAAAGCAATGTGAAAAATAGTTTCTGCGCTTTCAGTTCATATCATGGTGTCGAGTTTATTAATAATCCAATTAGCGATCCGGAAGCGTATCATGATGTACTTGAATAGTACCTATAAATAAACTGAGTTAATTCAACACTCTGTTTTCATGTCTAAGAAGGTGCCACGAGTTACAGTTTCAGCAAAACAAATCCAAGACTAAGAGTCTATGGATCAGCTAAACGATAGATCTTGTGACGCAGAAGATACAAATGCCATTGAAAGACACCTGTTTATCCAGTGATATCCTTTTGCACATCTTATATAATCCATTTGACGTTCTTTAATAAACCAACCACCACGTCCCTGGCCTATAGACACCCCCACCTCTTTTCTAGGAGATTTCCGTGGACGGTTAATGGTATGAGCTTGGGATTCGATGTCGATTGTTAGCACAACTTCTGGTTGGCGCCTATTCATATTACTACAAAGCTAACTCATCCTGAACTTGAATCATGCATTATTGCAATAAGGTCTTTCCGAATTTTAGTCTTGTCTCGGTAATATGATCGGAAGTGAGAGATCAAATATCGAGTTATCAGTTTCATTCGCAGGGCCACACAGCTACGTACGATACAGCCCGCAAATTACAGACGATGTGGCGTATAGAACAGAAACAAGTATCTCGTAAGCCTAACCCTCACTATCTGTTATATATGGGATTCACTTATATGCAGTTTAACAATAGAGTTTGTTTAGTCGTTATACGATTGACAATAAGTTCTATGGAATGAAGAACAGATAAAAGCCTAAAATACAGTACAACTGCAAAAAAGGAATCACCGTATCAACTGCTACTAAATGCCATCAATTCCTTGCATGTGGAAGAATCCGCTGCACCCGATGTGTCTAGTTGTACGCTAGTAGCATGACATTCACTACTGAATTAATAAAATGTCACCGGAATTCGGACTATTTCTATTCAGATACCCACTCTCCTATTGTGCCTGAAATTAGATATTCACAGTGTGCTTTCAGAGGTGGACTGCAATGTACGATGTATGGGGTGGATTAAACAGTCTTTTCAGCTACCTGTTGATGAACAACGTAGCACACCTATCATCTGCATACGTGAGGTCCGAGATTGGATAGTCCGACTGTTCGATGCATTTTTCAAGTTGCATAAACCTGAGGTCCAAACAGCTCATCGCTGTTTGCCAGAAATTTAATTCAATATTCATGTGTGGTGAGCAACAAACTTTGAATAAATGAATTCAAGCATGCAATATTTGGAAATAAATGCCACTAATTTGACGCGTATAATGCTTCATTTAATTGCTCATTTTATGGAATCAAATTGGGAAGCGCCCAGAGAACAGTGCACGAATTCTCAATCGTACAAAATCTTCATTGCATACCCGATCACCGGCCGATGAGTTTAAATTGGAACTTTGAAGACGCTTGGAGTTTCGGTCCATTTGAGAGGAGCGACAGTGAATAAGTTCTGCTTAAAACGATCATTCAAATCGGTTTACTTCACGACTACTATGTTCCGTTATCAATGATGCCAGCAGGTTCACTAATCGCAGAGAACGTGTAGGAGATGCATTAAATTTAGGTATCGATGAACAGCATTAAGTTATCCCATTGCTAACTGTCACTGAATGCATTTCGCATCAAGTCGGAGTGAGAAATCAATCTCTAAATCGTTCCATAATCAGACAGTTACCATGATATCAACTAGCGAATGCGAAACAATCAAATGTGGACTGCGATAGGATTGGAAAGAATCCGGATACAAATCTTTCTATCAACCCCCCCCACACACACACTTTCAACATCCACTTCATTCACATTATCACGCTCCGTGCAGGCCTCTTGAGACAGACTGGCTGCAGTATGGTTGATTGAAACGGATTGAATGAGGTGGGGAAAAGGAATGTGCGCACGCGCGACATTTATGCTCCCCTTAGAGCAGTTTGTAATCTTTTTGCTCATCAATTCAACTATCATGGATGGCACAGAATGTGAATATGACAAGATGAATGAATACATGACAACGATGCGTGCTTGCGTGCGTGCGTGTGTGCTTGTTGCTGAGATACAGCGAAGCGATTTGAATAAGTTGAAAAATCAACGGTTAATTTCATCATGAACAACGAGAATTGTACTCATCGCGTAACCAGCCTGAAATCTAATTACATGTCACTTTGTCAAAATCATACGTGAACAAATACCTATAGACGCCCTGTCAGGCACTTGAATGTTGATGATTTACGAATAACTTCATTCAATTTCCATGGAATAGTGTATTATCTGAAACAATACACAATTGTTTTAGCCTATTCGGGTTAATTCTGATCGCATCTACCAAAATCTATGAGGGTACAGGAGCGAAATAAGAACCGACCTGATCGAAGAAAAGGTGTGTTGAAAGCAAGACAATAAGCAAAATCCAAATGAATAATACATTTATCAGCTCTTGAGTACAGTTGGCAGAAGTGCTTACCAGCCACAAAAATGCTGATGCCTTTACCCAACGAAAGGTATTTAGTATAACGCAATGGAGTAGAATTTTGTGCTCGCATGTTCGCGATGCATTCGGATAGTTGAAAAGTAAATGGGTCACTTTATTTTCTGTTATGGATTGCGGTGGAATCTAAACAGGCCTTAAGTGGAATGTTGCACGGAAACGACTGGACAATCAGAATGAAAAAGGATCCATAGTTGTTATTTCATGCACTAGGAATATTCCAAAGTTTGATGAAGAGCCAATTATTAGTTATTTAGGGCTGTCCAAAGCTACGTAGTTACTATGCATTTAAATCATTAATATATGATCACAAGGTGGCAAAAATCTCATGATTTACAAAATAAACCGGGATGGGGGAGGGGAGGGTTACAGGGTTGTAATCAATTGTCTAAACAGATTACGTAACGCGGTCATTCAGTTATCGTTTAATTTTCTGAACAAGGGTCAATTACGTCATATTGTCGGGCCATGGCATACTCAATACGTGAACGATCCGTTTTTGTTTGCATAGTTCGGAATCGCTGTGCAAAGCATAATCTGCCGCCATTGTTTGGCCAGATTAATCGGGTTCTGTAAATGACCTTAAATAACTTTTCAACATCTACCGTATACCCGGTGTTGATAAGATGTTCCACAATTGAGCTACGAATGGCCTTTGATAGTCCTTTTCTCAGCCAGGCCGGGCGATGCTCTTGAATTCGTTTAGTCAAATGCCGACTGGTACGACCGATAAAGCTGGCTCCACAGGAGCAAGTGAATTGATAGACATAGAAATGGTGGACAGTGGCATTTGATCCTTGAGTCTCTGAGCAATGGCCGAATAGGATGAGTAGAATATTTAAATCACATTTACTTAACGGTTTACAGCACTAGAAACAATATCATATTCTCTCAATAATAGACAATTTTTTAAAGTATCATAGACATGACGTGCAGGGTTACTACTAGGTACAAAGAGGTGAGGATTTGCACGATGATAGTACTATTTGAACTCATCACCCTCCAAGAGACTTGGCTATGACTTTAAACCACACCACCATCGTCACCACCACCATCATCGTTATCAGCCAACCGTTCCATTGAATCCACATGCTCTTGATTCCAACACTGTTTTTTCTTTTAGATGACGAAAACTCAGTTTTGAAGATTGTATCAAATCTATCCAGAACAGGCAGAGCATATACCACTATCCGTTCCTTTTAACCCACATATGCTCGTCTCGTTTGGACGGGCGGGGGGGAATAGAATCATTTTGACACGGGACAATAATTGGTAACAAGACCAAATCAAGTTAACCGATTCACGAACCAATATAAATTCATTTTAAATGGAATTCAAATTTCTTTCACTTCTGTTATCGATTTTGTTTCGGTCAATGACGGAAACACGCAGAACACGCGAATAAATGTTTCCGATAAATTCATTTCCATACCTATACAATCATATTTGTATGGAACGGAATTCAATGAGGTCGCAGAAACAATGGTATGAGTCATGCTTGTTATATTAAGTTCAAAACCATCCCAAAGTAGGGTGATACTCGGATTACGTAATCAAGGTCCACTGTGTTACGTCATTCTCAGATGGAACTCTGATTGTCTGCCTTCGGATCGGGGAACTTCAGCGCTCGAATCCACAAGTGTTCAGGCTTCGCGAGGAGGAGGATAATTTTCTGTGCAACCGTTACCATTCAAAACTTTGCTGTTCTCAAAGTTGACTGGCGAAACTCTATAAACGAGGAAGGGAAATCGTTTGTGCCAATGAGGGCGACATAGCATATATAATTTTGATTACTCATTCTAGGCGTCAAGCACAGTTTGGAGTGATTTTTGGCTCAATAAAAAAGTAAATCCCATCCCCAGTTCTATTTGACCTAGCTAAATTTTCCTTTCTATACAAGTGTTGTGAAGGTCTGAGAGTGAGTACAACAGAAACATATGCTCACGTAAATCGTGTATTATGAAACTTAACGCGAATGAAAAATGGTGTGAGGAGACAGGCACAATAATCATAATTTTATTATAAAAAACCTATCGTCGGATGCTACAAGAATTTTTCATATTCAGGGGAATTGTTGAGGTTTCAACATAGAATACAACAGCTGTGATAGATACATAGATAGATTAAATAATGAAATATCAAAAAGAATTAAAGGAAATTCGTCTGAAAAAAAAGAGAAAAAGGTTCCTCGTCGAAGAACAAACAATATTTTTTAATGAATTTTGGATCGACGCAGAAAAGAATTGGTGTAAAACCAAATACACAGCCCTTTTTATCTTCTTACTTACCCAAGGTCGCGACGCACAGGAATTGACAAGGATAGGTCACTGGATTAGTCCGATTTACGCGGGTAGACGAGCAGAAAAATAACACGAATCAAAATCGCACTTTGTGGACAAACAACGGGACAACCTACTGGGTTCCCCCGATGCGACACAGCGGGCTAAGTCCCTAAACATAAGTGATTGACACCGGTGAACGTGTGCAAGTAGAACATTGACGGGTCGGTTCCGTGAAGGTGACTTTCCTTGTACAAGACTAAGATCTTGTGCAGGAGATACAATCAGCTAACTTAGAAGTTTCCCCAGAAAGATTCTTTGTATGCAGTGCAACCGATGGCTACTCGGCCTTATCCCCACCGATTAGTAAAATCCACTCTGGGAGTAAACATTTTAATGTCACGTGATGAGACGTCAATCACATTTGGGTGTATTTATCAGTAACATGGGTTTTTATGAAGGTTTGTCGAATTTTGTGAAATAAGCGCTTTTTCGAAGTATAATTATTGGTTCCGACTTATGCTTAGGTATGTCATACTAATAAGAATATAGTCCTTTAAATTGTTTCACATCATCATCTGCAATCATCGAGTGAATGCTATAAATGGAAACTGATATCAGCATTTTTCTTTGAACACAGTTTGACGTGAGTATTCTCTGGGTCCTCAAAAACGTTTATTCAGTTCACAACAGAGTTCGTTTGAAAAGACGGATTCCATTTCAAATACGTCAGACAAGTGCCGCGTTATTTAAACCAACAATTGGTTGTTCTTTGTTGAGTTTATGTCATTTTTGCCTGCTGATGACAAAATATAGTTTGGAGAGGCCGCAATTTTTGATGATACACAGCAGTTCATTACAGACCCATTCGGGAATTTAATCTTGTTCACTACAGTAATCCACACATTTAAACTCATTCGGTACTCAATGCACATTCAACGCCAACTCAAATGTCGGTCATTTAATTGGACCTGAGACTATAACGTCACCAACAAGCCAAATGAAATCCGAGACCGAATAGTAGTCTGCTTGGATTCATTTTGCGAATTACTGTGTAGACCCACAAAGATATGTACAGCTTTTACAGCAGCCTTTTGTTCAGTGTGTAAAAGAGGTTTATAAAACCCTTCCACTGTTTCGTATCTGTAGTCATAACTTTATCAAAGGAATTTTTACAGCGATTTCTATAATTCCTCTCATCAATACTAGGTTCACTTGTACTATACATTATTTTAATTAATTTACCTGTTATGCGGTGTATTGTGCACACTTTTTGATGTCAAAGTAGCATGGGAAAATGTGTGAAAAATGTAAATTTCAATAAAGTAACTCAAAATAATCGAGTAAAAAGCGACTTAAATATTGATTCCATCAAAATACGAAACCCCTTCTTCACAATATTACCTTAGCGTTTTGAACAGCATAGAAAAGTAGCCGGCATTCTTTTTTACTTTCTCAAAAAATACAGTATTTAGAACAGTACCACTCTGGTTAATTTATGCAAAGGAAATTGAGTCAAAATGTTAGTTACTATTTTCTGTTTGGAATGGTATAATTGCAGAATTTTAGCCAGATGTTTTTTGTCGAACCAAATATTGCAAATAATAATGTTCACAAAAATCCATTGTGCTGAAATATTTGGCCAAATGTGTGGCTTAACACGATCGGAAGCAGGCAAGCTTAAGTGTTTGGCCAACAAGTAACTTGAAATTCTTCTGAATCGATATCTGCAAGCCAAAAGGGTTAAATTGTCTCAACCACGAGATTTGTGTGAAGTAGTCGAATCTTCGATCGACATAGGCACGCCACCATACGTTAAGCGTTCTGTACCGACCTTGGCAACTTACCATTCCGTTTGATTGTAAGTCGTGGGCATGTCTCACTGGGTCACTTGGTTCATGGTACAGTCAATCTCCTGCTATATCGCACTCCTCGGGAATTCGAAAAGGTGGGTAAATTCCAGGAACTGCGATATAGCAGGATAAACAGTAGTAGATGCTAATAAGTAGTATAAAAATCGGTTGACAGTTTTATGGGAAAATACAGCGGACCGATACAAAGTAGGTTAATCCCTTTAGTTGTTCCCAATATTTATAAGTATAAACTGTTTAGTTATAAGGGAATTTAGATCTACCGGCCTGCGTAGTCTGTATGTATCGAAGAAATTCAAATCTTTTGAGACGCTCTCAACTGAAAATTGGTACACTGCATGCGGTATTCAACCCTTTTCAGTTATATGTGTCTAGTTATCCCGAAACTATCTACCTTTCTTCAGAGGAACGTTTTCTGACCCAATTATTCCATATTACTCCATATATTCCTCCATTTCAGGGTGGATGGTCAATGGTAGTCCCGAACATCGGTCAACGACCAAGTGAGTAAATATCAGGAACTGCGATGTTTTGAGGCATGCGACACAGCACAGTCAGAAACTACGTTATTAAACATATGGTTGGTTTGACTTTTCGAAAAAGTGGGAAGATACTAAAAAATGTAACTTCTCAGGGGTGCGATATAGCAGGAGGTTGACTGTATCTGCATTTCCCACCCTTTCAGATTATCCGTCCCTTCTCCTCTATGGAGAACATCCTGTTTCACGACGGTTCTAGCCCACACCCAGAATCGGCACACTTGCGGTTGTCTGGTGTATTCGTCCACGGGGGATATCCTAGTGTACACACGAGCCAAGCATCTCACTACTAAGCGTTCTATCTGCCGGCTGGAGTACTTCGTCAAACGAGAATAAGTAATTGAAAAAAAAAAACAGAAAATAAGGGTCCGCAGAAATGGATAAATTATACTAAATTTCGGAAAAAGAAAATAAGGTAGAAAAGAACCTATTGCTTCATTTCTGAAATAAATCACTTTGTTCTGCGACAAGAATACGTTCAACAGGCAGTGACATCTAACGTCCTGTAATAGGTAAAGAGAAACAACGCGTATTCCTGTTTTATTTTTACAAACAGCATGGATTATGTTTGTCATTCTGACAAGCATCAAAACGCTGTTCTTGAATTGCTGTGATTTATCATTTCAACGGGAAAAACTCCGCCTAAATTTGGGCGTATTGAGATGTGTGCCATAAGTATCAACGTTTCCCGGTTTCAGTTTCAGTTCAGTTTGTACGACCGTTAACCATGCACTATCCTGCGCCGGTTTTGGTTGCTATCTTTCGGCTGCCCGTTTGGATGAACATTAGGAGAAAGATAGGAAAGGTTGAAAGTAGAATCGAAGACAAAATTTTGAAGTTCAGTGGACTAATGACACATAGAAATTAAGAAGATGCTTGAACCATACTGTTTGCGACACCCAGCCATGTCACTCAGTGTCTCTTACCATCGGGTTGGACCATCCCGAGGTCCCCATACAGGGATTCTAACGGGACCTAAGTGACCCAGATTCCTGGTAAGGGTTTTCATACCCTCATGCCAGGTCTTAGCTTGACCATCCTGTGCTTTATTCCACCCACTACCTGCGTCGGAAAAACACCGCTCGCCGTGGCAACCTATTTGATGACATGCGTAACACATGTCCCAAACAAAGTAATCTATGGCGGTCGACCACTTGTTCTGGTGAGCGACCGCGGTTGCCTAAAACTTTTCGCCTAACATCAACATTGCTCGTCCCTCTGCCACTCTAGATTTGTGCAATGCTGCGTAGACTGCGGTGTTCAAACATCGACATTCTGTCTTTATCCTGTTTTCTTAATGGACAAGTTTCTGCACAATATAGCAGGACTGGCCGAACTGGCGAAACATACACTCGACCCTTCACAGACAGCCGGATTTCGCGACGGCGCCAAAAATGTCTCAAGTTGGCAAATGCCAATCGAGCCTTCTGTATGCGAGCTGACACTTCATCGGTGATGCGTCCACCTACTCTAATACTTCCTTAGTTAGAGTGAGGCTGGGTGCTGGACCAACCCAATCTTGTTGTAGCAAAACGCATACCGAAAATGCCGACACTAGCACTCAAACTTCCCAGAAAAGCTTGTAACTTACCTTGTTCTTCACTTAGTAGCACCATGTCGTCTGCATACTCCACCTCAGACAGCCTGCCACCTGGGAGTAAATCGATACCACTATTCTCGCACGAGGATAGGGCTGTTCCCATAATTAGATCCATAACAAAGTTAAACAGATAAGGGGAGAGAGGGCAAACCTGTCGAAAACCACTTTCCCTGATGAACTCGGGTGAAACTATTCAAAGCCAGTAGATTGTATAAAATAAACAGCAACGTGGGTCTGCCTGTGAATCCATAGGAGAATTGAAACTTTTAGAAGTTAACATGGTAAATTGAAATTGAGAACACAATTATCTGCAATGGGGGTTCCATTTCATCCAGAAGATATTTCACTGCATCTCACCTGGATCTCAGTGCAAAAAAGCCTGTTTGGGAGGCTATGCTGTATAGTGGTTTTTCTGATAGATTGGTACAGCAAACTCTTTGCCTCACAAACGGAGCTATAGGTGTTTTGTTGATAAAGAATATTAAAACTTAAACGTAAATCCAGTTTACAAAACTCTTTGTCAAATTTCCATCTTTTTTCTTCACAGAAAGTCACTCGTTAGCTGTACATGTATTTTTTGACTTGACACATTTACGGAATTGTAGCTTTGTAACTGAATGATGTAACTCAAGCGTGTGCTGCTGTTCTTCAGTGGATGTAATTCTTTATTAACTAATCAATGAATCGTCAGTTTAGTAATATCAGAAAGATAGTTGAAGAAAGAAATGAACCATTGGTTTGCGATTCAGTGTTCCTTAAGTTCAAACTGAACTGAGGCGCATTGCTAATGCGCGTCTCATCAACTGCCTTATGGTTTTAGCTCCATGGTGATCATGGCTACGGAGAAAGATGAAGAAATCCTTCTGTTTGGACCAAGACAAGAGATGGTTGATGTAAAAGAAAGGCGGTAAAGTAACAATTTAATTGTCCTCAGTCCGAAATGCGCCAAACGGGGCCTCAGGGTTGATATTGGATAGACGAACGGGTGTACAATTATTGCACTTCATTTTTCGATAATTCATAGAAAGCGTATCGAATAACATGTCAGAAGTAGATATGGATATATATTCGTCACATACACGCAGTACAATTATGTTTGAGAGCGTTGTTGCTCTGTAGCATGAGTGCTTCATTGACCATGTGCACGACAGCTCAATGTGGGGATCATTTTTGGTGGAAGTGAAAAAATAAGAAATATTTTACCACTGAAACAAAGCCATTATCTTAATAGAGACAAATATATTTTGCGCATTCTTTAAGTCACAGTGACCAATCACGACAACGCAACTTATTTTACATTATAATCGGTAGCATCGCGAGCAATGTTTGTCTTATTTCTGTGACAAAAGTGTAAAGAACAGCATTTGTTTAACTGCCTATCGAGTCAACGAAGCAACGAGCAACCTACAATACAAAAAGCGATCAAGTACTACATAGTTAAGGAGACAACAGTAACATTTAAGAGTTTCTATCTGTAAAATGCCAGATATTCACCTTGTGACGCAAAACGATACAAGAAAAGCTATAATTTCGCCAAGTCTGCTGTAGGTTCGGTATACAATAATGTTAGGTATTTCATAATCACCCAGACAAGCAGGGCAAGAAATAACATCACCCAGATCTGATGAGGCTGTTCCAAAATACCACTTACTGCTAATGTCATCACTATTTGGTTAGCTTCACACCATATCTACAACCAAATGTAGCAGAAGTGCAAGAATGCGGGACATCAAGGAGTTTCGAGTAAGTTTTACCCTTTCCAAAGTGCATAAAAACAGGCAAGAAGAAATGAGTAGAAATGCGTTTCACGCGAAGTTGATTCAGTCCGTTCTCTTTTTGTCTAAGGGCTCGAATATAACCGAACGAGGAAAGTCTAAAATGGAAATTTGGAGCCGAACAAATGGACATCAGACGAACAAAAAAATATGGAAAACAAAAAGAACGCAAAATTTAAGCGGAACGTGAAACAGCAAAAAACGGTTTCCGACCAATCCTGACATTGCTAAAAATATACGAATTACATAGGTCGGTTTCTTTCCGTTCTAAAGCTCACGTATTTCGCTGACCGTTACAAAATATTGTGGATTGTGGAAAATAACGTTAACTGAAATTTCGTTCTATTCGGTCTGTGAAAAGTCCCTGAAGTGCTGGATCCATCAAAACAATTGTTATGAAATTGTAATTTTGTCCGAATTTCTGTTCTTCTCAGTTCACATTTTTGTGGAACACCATCATCGCTTCGTTCCATGAAATCTTCGTTTAAGTAAGTGAATTCCCCGCAGTTCTGCGGTCCCCTCTGAGGCTAAAACTGATCATACTGCCCATCCTAATTGCGATCCCTATAAACGTGGCAACTTAACAGGATCACTTCCGGTTGTGTTTTGGGATTGAATCGATTAAGGTAATACACTGTGTAGACAGAGATATACAGCGGTTCTCACTGAAAAAGAAGAATGCATTTCAAGTATATGTGAATTCCGCACCCAAATTGAAAAAAAACAGTAATGACACGGAGCCCGTTAGGTATTGCGTTTCTGTCCCTTTGTGTTACCCAAAAGCATGTTCATATTTCTGAACAAAGGGTTTGTCTATCTTCAAAACCTTTGTATATACACTAAACTGAATAGTTTTCTGACTGAAAAATTATATACCTAGATAGTAGGATTGTCAAAACCAGTTGTTTATTCGTTCAAACCTAATCGCAACTCACTCTAAATCGCTCGCACAGAACGTGCCTGCAACGATCTATCCTCGTGTAAGAGCATCTCCTGAGATGGAAAATGTCGGGCGGGAATGCGGGGAGTAGCGGGGGGGGGGGGGGGGGGGGGGGGGGGGNGAGGGAGAGAGTTAGAGGAAAATTTCAAGCGTGCACTTCTCCTATTTGGTAGACATGTGTCCACGTATGAACCAGGGCGAAGTATTCACTGTCTTCTGTCAGATGAGCCTTGGAACGTTGCAAGTAAGCGGACATTAGCAAGCGCTGCGGCAAACGGTAGTCAATATTTGACCCCTGAACGGTGCAAACCCAAACGTTCAATCAAATCACGGTCAAAAAATATTATTTAACTTTGAATGCTCAACCGCAAAGGCATACTCATTTACATTGAAAATGAACTCCCTAAATTGAACTAATCAACCAAAGTGACATTGGTGCAACCTCGGCAATGAGTAAAAGGTGCACAAATGAATAAGTATACATACACACCCACACATTTCGTACCATTTCTCGATTCTCCGACCACCGGCCTAGGTTTTCTCGTGTAGGAATTCTGGCATTATGACCATAAAATGATTGTTTGCTCCGAAATACTATTCATAACTACTTATTCGCTCATACAAATTTTACTAATCTGGTATTCATGAAAAAAGTGGTAGAGTAAGATAAATCATATTGTATATTTGTCGTCTAAAGAGCAAATACAGCGTAAATTGAGACGCCAGGAAACCGCTAAACAACTGTTTCCACCGGATTTGGTCTCACCAGTAGTGCAAATCTCTCCATTCGACGTTAGATTGAACCATAGATCTCTCACATGTAGAATGCAGGTACGCTATCTAATGTACCATTACACAGATGATCAGATCGTTTTCCGTTTTGCCTGACCAAACAAAACTCTCCACTACTTTTATGTAACATGTAAATAAATTGAAGCAATCCCAACCAAATCTTAACTTTTGAAGCTAGGACCAAGATACCCGAAGTGTGATGCCCGCATCAAGCGAACAAAGATTGGTTGTGTTATATCGTGTCAAAGAAAGATGATAACTAACATGATCACCTGCCAGGTTAGGGTCTCGGATTCAGTCTCCAGTCCGATTGGTAGATTTGCACTGCTCAGTCAGGTAGAAACAGCTGCCTGGTGCTTCCTATATATTCATTTTGTCGGATCAGGTGCACTCATATGGAATAGATCACTAAAATGATCATTGCAATACCATGCCGCAGCGTATTATATGACCAAGGCGGTAATTCCTCATAGCCCTGTACGATGAAATCAGCGCAGTATATGCGTGCTTCAGTTCATTCCGTCTATCCTCTTAAAGACGACAAGCTAACCTTATGAACATCTCCATTCTTCGTGGGAATATTTTCCGGTGGAGGTCAAATGTTTGTATCTCGCTGCCGTCGACTACATTTCTCCGTTCTTTGTGTTCCCTTGATGCTTTGACTGATTATAGTCACTTGGTTTCAAACTGGCCTAACCAGATCGGTTTCAAAATAAATAATTACTTTATAGTTATTATAAATAGGCAAAACGAAACTTCCCCCACTCTGCTGTTGTTGATTCGTCAAGGGCGATGCGACATGCGTACATTTAGGTCTGAACATCGGGTTCAAAAGGAAACAAATGAAAAACGGTTGGATCAGGTGCCTGATGGCCGAGTGGGCAGCATGCTTGCGTTCTGCCCAAGAAGTCCCGGGTTCGATCCGCGGTGGGATCAATGGATTTGCACTGAATTGATGAGACCCGACCAGGTCGAAACAGTGCTTCCTAGCTTTTCAGTTCACGCTTCATTTACCATATACACGACGAATTCCCATTTGGAAATCAAAAGGAAGAGTCAAGTGCAGAACCAAGCTGCAGTCCCCATTGAACATCTCGTTATTCACATACCGGTACCAGGCCACTTGCACTGCCCAATTAGAAGCCCTAGTAAGGCAACCATGACTACATAAGGTGCTATCGGAATTCTAGTTTTACTTATCTGAAATCTAATACTCAAAATCTTTTTGATTGGTGGAAAGCAATAACTTATGGTTATTGAAATTAGCGAAGTACGTATATGAAAGTTTGATCACATTATGCTGTTTGTCTTAATACGGTAGAAATCGATCCTATTTTTGCATTTTGAAAATATCACTAGCCTCGGTGACCTCTGAACAAAAGGACTAGCCTTGGAAACGTATTCGGTAGATTCCTAATAAGCACACTTGAAAGTCAGCTAACTTGTTACCTGGTGGGTTTCATCTACCCCGGTTAGCTGGGTGGATGAATGAAATGTGAAATAGTGAGTGCTATCGATGAGGCCTTATGGTTCAGAGCGTCTACTGTAGAAAAATGCATACCACTTCCATGAGTGATTTACAATCCCATCGTGATTGCTGATCTATCTGCACATGTGTTTTGATCAACCACCATGAACGGGAATGCCACTGACGATATTATTTTGAACAACAAATTGAGATATATATTGATTTTTCACGGGAGGTAGTCTTATTGATTGACAAGTGACATAAATGTGGTGCAAACATAATTGGTAATTAAATTTATGGTCAACTAAAACAAACACTACTGATTTATATTTACAAATTACGACATCTTTCTCCCTTTTGATCATTTGCCTGTTCCTCCGGTCCACTTGAATCCAGGAGATTTGATGATTAAACAGCAGGGAGAACTCACTAAGCAAACAACTGCTCTGTCGATAACAAAAGTTAACACAAGAAACTCAAACCAATTCCAACAGTGCTTTTCCCCACGCTTTTGGCAAACCCCCAATTGAACCTTCTTGGAAGTGCCGTATGAGAACTACAAGGTTGATTGTTTATCAAAAGAAACAATCGCCACGCTTGTGGCGAGATCACGCTGAACTATTTTTTGTTACTGACATCGAAACTGCACCCGCGTTCAACACGGCTGAACTTCCGCTCCACATTTCTGATTTAATCTTAAAAACAACGAATTGAAAACATTGCTTTCAATAATCTTTAGACAGATCTGTTTTCTCTGCTCCCGGTTCCCGTTAGTTAGTTATTGTGGTTTTTGCCAAATTTCACGGTGTACCTGTTGAAAAAGACACTGACTCCACGGGTGGGAATCACCGCGATCTTTCGTTGTCTACTATGGGTTAGTCTAACTAACCCCTAGAGACTGGGTGCCACATCGAAATTTGACGAGCTATGTACAACTATCGGATATTTCTGCTTGCAACATATTTTCTCCCAATTCAACGCACAAATAGAAATGCACACACACACATGAACGTGACTCCATCACAACCTACCATTTCAAATCAATATATTCAATATTCCTACCCAACGATAGGTGGAAAATCGATTATTCCTTATTTGGCGTTCTGCTTAGGAACTTGATTACTTAGTCCCCGTGGGAATGGTTATATGTCGACATGGATTCACTATAATCCACATCACTTTCAACTTGATTGAACCTCAACGAAATTCTGCGTTTGTGTGCGAGCTTTCCACTATCAGCATTCCGACCAAAATCTTGTACCACGAATTCCTGGTTGTTTTGCTGTGAGTTTTGCAAAATCACTGAGCGGTGTGTGTGGCTGGAGGGGTGTGTCTTTTTATTCATTTATGTATACACCTAGTGCAATATACCATTACATTCCCTCACGTTTATTGTTTAGGAAGACCATGAAATCCATACTATATGGTTTAATGTGCCGCTTTTTCGGCAGTCCCATCACCCCACCCCGTTGCAGCTTGTTTCAAGGAAAAAACCGCAGAGAAGCGAAACCCTGTCTTGTACAATAGGCGACATTTTCCCAATGTATACAAGCAATATGCAATTCTTTATAGTATTTGTTCTTTCTTACTTTCGGAATTCTATCTCCGACATAGTTAGCGAGATCGTTCAACGCGAAAACAGCCGGTTGGGAAAAAGCAAGAAAAGCGTTACGTGAACCTACATTAGGGGATATTGATATTGTCCGTTATTAGGATAAGTTCAAAGTTTTATTATGATTATCTGTTTACCGAACCCGCTTCCAAAAACACCGCGTGTGTCTTAAACGAGTCAAACGTTGGCCCAGTGTCATCATCGCTTGAGCATTTTCCATTCCGAATTTCCCACATGGCGCACCGCTCCACAACTGATTCTCTTGTGATGATTCTCTACCAACACCTAGTCAGCATCGGATACGGAACCTATCCTCGTCCTGTGCCGGCCCGAAAAGCACACGACTGATCGGGTTCAGTTATCGATCGGTCCGATGGTTCAGCCGTA
>UZAN01039517.1:91797-112174 GCA_900618425.1 Echinostoma caproni
GGACCTGGTGGTTGCTCAGCTAACCCGAGCGAGAAACCACATTTTGTCTACAGTCGTGAGTCTCAGGCAGGGCCAGTGAATTCGACGGTGCAGTTGAAAAGTCATCACCACACAGATGGACTGGACATAACAACAAGAGCATTACAAAACGTACAAGCCGGTAATCAGACAGTCTCGTGTTGGGATGAGAGATTTTACGAGCCGCAGATCGCTGAATATGATCCAATCAGACCACAGAAAGGAATATACTTGTTCCAGGTCACGGGTGAGATGGACGAGACGACGAGAAACGATGGAGCAGTCGCACTGTGTTGTGTGAACACGCTGATCGTTTTTGTCTAGATATCCGGCAAATCTGAGGTAGATCGACATTCAACAATACAAAAGTTGTTTTATTTTAGAGAAAGCAGTGTCACCTATCATGATATTTTGAAGTGGAAGCCAATGGAACAGAGATGGCTGATTTTTTAAAAACAAAACAACACCTCTAAACATAATGTTATGAGTTAATAAATTTTTTATGATGGTTATATTCAAACAATTCATGGTATACATCTGTTCCCTCCCTCTTACCTTTATCGACCATAACCAAGTTATGCCGTGAGCGGATTGAGCTGTTAGGTTGACTTTATTGCGTTCCACTTCATGAACTCCAAAGCTAGTGAATAGCAATTTTTTGGAAAACATTAGCAGCAGCCGTTTCTCATGAATCTATTCAAACAGTTTGTGTAAGAATGTTATGCAGTCCCTGTCGAAACAATTCAATGTCAATAATTCTACGAAAGAATGTAAATAATTGTGCACTTTGGCCATATTCAAGAGCATTTGAAATCAGTGCCGGACTGAAAAAGTTCATCCGATTATGAAATCCGCGTGTTTCAGCATCCTGAACACTCCAGTCGGACAACATCTGACAACGATGCTTAGTGGTCGACATTTTGCTGTGCGCTCATTGGTTCATTCTTCGCTCACTCGGCGCACCAATACGCTTTCATCGACAGAAATCATAAAATGTCATTGAGTGAGAATGCCGGTTGTCCTCTTTGTACTACAGTACAATCGTCAATATCCGACAGACAGTTCATTTCTAAACCGAAATAATGCGAACTAATGGTGTCTATGCGAACGGATTAGCATTGATACAACTAGACGGGAACCGCGATTGACCGCCAAACAACACGGGACCGGCGAAGTGGGATGCACTTTCAAATTTCCATTCCGTTGACGCTAATGCGTGAGTAGAAACTGTTCACAATCTTTGAAAGGAGAATATATTTTTTTACCGAATTAACGTATAACCACTTTGCCATTAAATGTTCCGCGTAGCATTGCTCAAGTCCCGATTTTGTTTTGTCTTGGGGCTGGAGCAGGGTAGCTTACGGCACTTCGGACACATCATAATAAGTGGTGTTTACCCATATTAAGTGGAAAGCACAGAATCTGCCTGGGGAGCAAGCTGATCTGGTTTCGAACATACCTGTTTCAGGTGGTGTGAACAAATGTTTAGTACTTAAATAGTTGTTTCTCATATTTATTTGTCTAAATAATCCGATTACAGTAACGGCCTTTAAAAATTATGCGCATCTTGAAAGAGAGCATTCCGAATCAGCTGACATGAAGTGTTCCCATAAAGATGTGTGGAACCAGTCGGGGTTACCAAGTAGATATATGTTTTCAGTACACTTATTGACATTTTTCTTGACCTCATTGCTGTTGAACAGTCGTCAGCTTATGAAAAAACTCACCGTAGGGTCACTTCCGACTTCTGGTCCGTGTTCACTTCCAAGGACAGTGGAGAATGAGGCTAGCAACGTGCAGTCGAGAATTTTTACTACACTATCAATTTATGCAAAAGAAAATTTGGCTTAACTCTTGTACTGTTTACTCCATTGAATAAGAAAGATAACGGCACTGTATTCCAATTACTCGACATACAATCCGATAGTGTTGTTAATTTTAGTGAAAAGAGACAATAATATTCCGAGGTAAATGGCAATATTTCATTCATTTATTATAAAAACCGGTTAACGCTTGTTTTCAATAATTCATAGTGATACTGCTACACGTCAGATCAGAAGAAAACCGACGGGGTAAGGGGAAGGTGGGCAGGCCAAGATCGGGTTATGCGGGGTTGACTACCGTCTGTGTCTGTGTCTAGATCACACGTGATGATGCCAAGTGTTGCAGTTTTAACATTTGTCAGGCAACTCAGCTCCGAGAGGGCCATTTTATTTTTTCGTACTCCATGTGTGGTGGAGCGATAGCTGTTTCCACGTCCACGACATACACACAGGAACACACACCCCGGAATAGGAGGGGGATGAGATCTGTGGATTAAATGCCTTTCTTTTCACAATTGTGGCATTAAATATAGAATGCAGATAGCTTCCGCTATGACTGCCGTGCTCGCACTCACGCTTATGAGCCATTTCACAGAGGTGGTCCGCTGCATGATTCTGATTAGTCCACTTGACTGGTACCTGCAAATAAACATGGATCATAATTGAAATCCACCGAGAATCATCAAGGTCAGGCATGTTGAGTGGTGTTCCGCCACGCGAATAAACACTTGACGTATCGTATGAGGGGAATAGAGTGCGTCGCAAATTCAACTGAATGGATACAGTTTTGCTTTCGTTTAGTCTCTTGTAGATACTAAACGTCAGTCTGGTGCACTTTCAATCATAAATTAAGTTTCTTCATTGCAAATGTACAACCATTTAAGAAAGTTCTCCAAAGCGAGAACACGGGCTGGCAGAGGACGGACCGATGAATAACGTTTACGGATCTGATCAAAATGTACTTTCATTTTGTTGTGCTTAAAAAGAAACGAAAAACCGCAAAGCAGAGGTGGACATTCAGCGGGCAAAAAAATCCATTTAGAAAATGAAAGTAATAAAAAATACTTGTCGTGCTTACAGATGAATGTTTCTCTCGCGCATAAACCCTCCCTTCATTTTCATCCAATTATTTGGTCTTTTTGGTAAAAACTGATTAGCCTCCTACGCGCAGGTGCTGTTTGCGAGTACTGAACTATCTTCAGACGGGAGACACGTAAACAAATGCATGACCTTGGTAGATGTGGATGTGTGTATTGCTACCCACATTGTTTGTTCTCTTTTGTATTAGGATAGAATATTCGGATATGTACATTTTAATCTCATGTACTTTGTTGTTCGACTTCTTTGGGGAAACTATGTAGTCCTATTTGCTGAAAGCTTACACTTCCCCTCTAAAACCAATTAGTGTTCCATGACAGTGAATTTTGACACAAGAATTTCAGATGTAGGATACATACTTGCAGTAAAATTTGGCAGTCTCCCTCACTTATTGTCATAAGCCGATTCGGGGTTGTTGACCGAAAGCATTGCAATGGATTGTTCGGTCTGAGATGTAACGAATTTTGCTTCACGGATTTCACTCAGTTCCCATCTCTGTCTCGACGAATGGAATCTGCCTGTTTTGCTATATGTAACAAAGTTTTCGGAATCAATTATGTACACACACACACGTGGGCAGACACTCCCACAGACGAGAAGGGAATATTATCGAATTAGAGACCGAGGGGTCTATCGGAGGTTCGTTCATGTTTCATACACACGTACGCAATGAGATAGACAAAAAAGTAATATTAATAACGAAGGTCAATGTTTGGGATAAACTGCAAGATAATGTGAGAGGATGGGTAACTTCTGGTCTGAGGACTTGGTGTGGTAGAGCAAACAGGGTAGATTGACTGGTGAAGATATCCAACTCGTTCAGAAGGTGACAGGCAAACGATCAAACGGAGATGTGGTGTGAGTTTGAGTTAAGATGATTCAGTCAATTTGATTTATAAGGTTTGGAATGCGATGATTGGTTTTTCTCTATGTTATAATCGGAATTTCAAGCTTTTAATCCAGACATATTCACCTTGAGACTTTAAGATCGGGCCTGGTGAAAGACAAATTCGGCAAAAATCCACCTACCCTGAAGTAATGGTCAGGTTAATTGCTTTTGAGAACTGTCATTCATTAACTCTGCGTTAGAACTCATACAAGTATTGATCATAAATTTACACGCTTCTTTTGAACAAACAAGTAACATTTCCCCCTGAAATTGAGATAACGGTTAGGTTAGCCTGCTCCTAATAAGATTTTGAGTCTTAAACAACTAACCAAAGGGCATACTTGTACATTCTGGGTATAATTTGTGTCGACAGTGTCATTGAACTGAACCTGTGGATAGTTTCGTTTTCAGCCGGTCAGTCGTTTTGTTTGAATCCAGTTTTTCATGTCCATATACTTATCAGCGTTGCTGTCAAAGCAACGACGAGTTCGTTCTTAGAGAATAAACACGGTTCTGTTCAATAGTTGGTTTAATTTGGAAACAGAATCATTGATTTGAATTTGTTTTGAATTGAAAAGAAAAATCTTCGCACTTCGTCCATGGATTTGTACATTAATGTATTAATCAATTACACTAAGCTTCCAGGTCAACGAAGAACAGGAGCTACATGCAGTCTAAAGATGAGATTGTTCACATGTGACCGTGAAAGAGTATTTCCACTAGGGTTTACTGGAGGCCAAGGATAATCATTTCGGTGATCGAATGGGGCCGTTTTGGTCTGCATAGTTATTCCACAATGAAAGAAATAATATATTTTAAAGGAAACAGTCAACCGTTAATTTCATGTGGATGGATTATGTAAAATGAAGACAGGCCTGTGCTTAGTTGACTCTGAAAAGCTCCCATATCGGGCTCCATTGTGTACAGAGCAAATGATACATGAACTGCAAAGCTAGGCAGCACTGGACAGCTGTTTCGACCGGATTGGATTTCATCAGTAGCGCAAATTGATCTCACTGAACCGGAGACCTCACAGTCAAAACGCATGCGTACTACCCATTCGGCCACCGGGCAGCTCATCAGACCGTTTTTCATTTTGTTTATACACGATATGATGAAAATCATCTATGCGAGGTTGTTGAGAGCAATACAACTCGCTCCTCCCGTCGCTAGCCTCCAGGGTTATGACTCGGTCGGACTGATTCCGAATTGACTGCTTGTTGCACCAGTGGACACGACAAAATCCACTACCAAATTGAATCAAATTCTCGACTGCTCAAATGTTGGTCCAAGTGAAACATCACGCTGGGTACCTACCATGCTTTTGTTGAGGGTAATGGACAGCACCTATGGATTGAATCTACAATCAGATTTATAGCCCCACAACTTTCGTTGTAATCCTACAACCTTACCTGTCATCCAAGGATTATAAGTCCACCGCGACAACACAGTCCACAGTCATTAAAAGATAATTTCTCTCTCGCTTCACATTTCCGCACGTTGAGGGAGTTGGTGGTTGACCTTGGGGCTCACACGCATGGTTTTCGGCTCACAGATCTGTAATTGGAAATCCGACAAGAAAACGAAAATCTCAGCTAGGATGAACTATCTGTACGCTGTGCGCGCTGCGTTGGCAATCACGTAGCAAACGATCATTATTAATTTGACATTAGAAATACTGTGAAAAGATACTGTGCCTTAAAATCTTCGTCCTCAGTTAATACACAGGAGATTTGTGGATTAGTTGCAAATAGGTTGAAGCTGTTACCTGCACAATTTGATGAGGTGATCGACTCGTCCATCGAGGTTCAGTGTTTTGGTCAATTCATCTGAGTAGTATATGATTCGTGCAACACATTTAATTTAATTTAATAATAATTACTAACCATAATAATTAACAGTTCACAGACTGTGTCTGGTGAATGCGTGTTTCATTAAAATCAAATCAAGTAAATGTTTTTTTACATACAAATGTTTTGTTTGTCTCAAAGTTTGCTCACTGTTACCCACCCAAGCCAATGTTCTACTGCTGAGGAGTCGCTTTTTTGTTGTTAGTCGTGGTACTTTTAGCGGACCATGCCTCGGAGCTTTGCGAGATAAACAACACTCAGTTGTAAACAATTTTCAATCTCATTACTCGACTCGTTCTAAATGGCCAGTTGTACGCGCCCGAGAGAGGGATCGAGGGGTGTTGTGCAAAAAACACAAACCACAATTAAATGACTAGAGTCAGCGTTTATCACGATTCACCAGCATACTTTAATCAACCACTCAGTCAAATCATTTGGGGCAGTATGTAACCGTTTCAGATGAATACGGAACCACATAGCCCACAGAAAAATACTCAAAACACAGTGAAAGCAGCAACAGGGGACCGAGGGTGGACTCTGTGAGTTAGTAATTCGTTCTGTTTAGTGTGTGAAAACAAATTGCGAACGTGTAAGAGAAATGAGTACCAGAGGTGCATGATTCACCTGGGGGTGCATGTAAATTTCATCTGTATTAGATCACGTGGTTGCAATACCGATAAAAATATACAATCAGTTGGAAATCAAAGTGCTTTCGAATCACATAAGTAGAACCTGTGCAGATTCGTTGTCTAGTTGTGTCCAGCAATGCAAAACCCAATCAACTACCAGAAGAGACCGCGTATGTTGGAACCGAGCCGAATAAAGAAAGATATAACAGCTTCGGTGATAAAGCTGCTAACGGTTGTCTACTAAGTTATAAGCCGTAAATTCAAAGACATTTCTGGTTTGACACTTTTTTCATCTGTTATTCGTTCAGAACAGCCGAAAGTGCCGATAACACTTCAACTCTCCTTCAATCTCCGTAGCCGCAAAGACATATTTCGTTAAGCGCAATAGTCTAAGCAAAAACCAGAGCAGGAAATTAAAGTAGTCTAGTAACGTTATCCTTTTTTAAATTTTAGTTGACGGAAGCATTTGCGAAACATGCAGGTTATTAATCAAACTCACTGAATACCACAATCAAGGGTGGGGATAATTATCTATACAATATACATGTATCAAAATCCACTCAAATCACACTCTCGGCACATGCTTCCAGTTAACTAAAATACTGTTTTACTTACCAAAGTTATATTATATATATATATGATGGAGCCAAAAATGAGCAATTTGAAACGGTACTGTCCTCAGACTGTTCAAACCCCGCACCTAATCAGATGTTTATTATTATTGCCTGTTAATAATTCCATCAAGCTTCTTCTTTTTATTTTCAAAATGGTAAAGGGTATTAGCTGTAACGTGGTCACATTTCTAATGATTTGAACGGAATCTTAGGGTAGAAGTGATTCCATAAGTATTCTGATACCACAGTTAGGTAGTGGACGTTTTGCATAGCGAAATATGCATCAAACCTAACAATGAATAGATAAATCGGTAAAGAGAAAAGAAAAATCAATCCTTGTTCAGTCAGAATATACTAACCTATTGGACGATACACCGATACACCGAAAGGTGAGTAAATTGATTCCCCGTTTGGTCACTCTTCTGCGTCTTCATTGTTACAAAACATTGCTTGCCTTTGTCACCGGCCTAATGGGCAGAAAAAGGAGAGTAGGAAGAAAAATGGCGCAGGAATTTGGTCAGTGCAGATGAAGATTGAGAACCTGACAACAAAGATCCAAATGCGGTGTGCACAAACCTGTTTGTTAGGGCAAACCGTCGTTCCACGTCTTAGGACACACAAACACCCACATACTCATCTAACGGCGCCAGCGATGAATGACTGCAAGGGAGATAGCTGAACAAACAGAATATGTGAGGATTGGTGACTGTTTAAGTTGGGTACGAGAAATCAAGTGGCTAGTTAGAAGGCATGAATAAAAAGGCACAATGGCGGGAGAAGTGTGCTGCGCTGACATATTTGACAGTGGTGCTTTTTTGGTTGGCATGTAGCATTTTCTGAACAAGTGAAAATTATTGCACGTAAGCTTATGGGTGGGTGCGTCAGCCAGCAAGCGAGCGAGTAGGTTTATGTGGGTACGAAGTAGTAGAACGGGAGCCACACAGAAACAACAGAATTGCATTTTGTAAAGTGGTTACCTTGGGTTGTTATAAAATTGGTCAAAATATTCCAGCACTCTTACAGTCATTTAAGGTTTATGTAAGACGTACTTCTGAGTATGGTTTTACAGAATAAAAATGATTTTCGTGTTATTTTTTTTCATTTTAATTGGAGTATGTTGTAAACGATTATTTGTATTTCTGACTGTGAGGCTAACCGCGGTATATCACTAAGCTTTCGCATCTCATTAACCATTTTTCGTTTTAGGTCTCTTCTCGCTTTGGCTCACATATTCCTCGGCCGGCGCTCGACACCAATGCTTCAATCTGGAGCAAGAATTGGCGTTCTGTGCACGAAAACATAAAGTTCAAATGCCGCGAAATTTATTGTACGGATACAGTTTTGGTTACGGCTCATTGAACGATACCGAGTACATGTGTCGGTGAGTAGTTACTCAGTTTTCACGTATGCCTAATTGAGTACCTGTCTGTTGGTGCATCGAAGTACACATTTATTGGAATGTTATCATTTTTTCGCTGCCCCTGAGGTACGGCAATCCATTCGCTTGGTTGAAGCTTCTCGTTTCCGTTATAATACGCACTTAAGCCGTCAGCCATGGAAGAGATCCAGTCACATACCATGTATACACTAAGTTTAAATGCATGAATCCTGAGGTCAAGTGATTCTGTTTCAATGCCTGAAAAATTCAAATATCTACCGTACCATATCGACTTTTAAAAATGAATAGATTGCTCTGATTATGAATGAAACATTTTGTGTATGTTTTAAGGAAAACAGTAAATAATATATCATATTTCAACGAAGCAATAAATCAAAAAAAGCAAATTTGGAGAATGCTGTGTCTTCTGTTTAATTCCCTTGATGAGGTCCAATAATTGGAAGTCAGTGCGACTGATTATAACCGAAGAACATTTTTTAAATTAGATTTGCGGTGTTACCTTAATTTTTATTAAAATATCGAACCAACAAATACAGGCTTATGTTTCACTCTAAGGCAAAAACGACCAGCACAAACTACGCTTTCGAAAATCATTATTTTTCAGTGTAAATTATCTTTTTATGTTTCTCCATGGACTCCTTATTTGCCGGTGTAGGGTTAGATTGTCGTTATCACTGTACCGAGACGATCGATGCGATATTGAGAATTATTTTCGGGTGATAAACATGTGTTCGTCAGAAATAAACAGCTCCACATCATTAGACGTCTCAAGACAAAACGTCATATCACATTGGATTTTTGGTACAACAACGGGTGAGTTTTGAAAAATTACCAGAAACTTTGGTATACAGTTCTTCTGTAATCTCCAAGGCAAGATGTAGTTTCTGATCGACTTTGCACATAGTACACTGAACAGTAATAGGCATCGTTGCACGTGTTGTTTATATTTCATCATTACTTAATTACTCCTGATACGATTGGAAGACATTGGCCATTCATGTCCGTGCCTGATCCCGTTAGGCTACCTGGCTGGGGACCCTGAGATCATGGTCAGCGACGGTTGGAGACACAGAGCTGGGTGTCGCAAACAGTGACGCTCATGCATCTACTCATTACTCTTATAACCTCAGTCTTTGTAAATGCTTCCGTTGGAATCCGCTCTCAACATTCTAATCATCATTCTGCTTTTTTATCCAAATGGGCAGCCAAAAGACAGTAAGCAAAACTGGTGCATGAAAGTGCATAGTTAATGCTTGTAAGAACTGAACTGAACTGGCCAGATGATGAATGTTAGTTAAATAATTGGAATTGTGGCATTGTTTCTGCAGGATGAGAATTTGACAACGAGTAGATACCCAATCATTTCAAGAGTGAGTATAATACTATTACCTGTGTGCTCGATTATCACCTTTTCTTGGTTAGCTCTCAGAACAGAAAACAACAAGAATGGCCGTGAGATCTCAGGCTTTTTTCCCTTTTACAGAGTGTCCTAAAAGAACCAAATAATTGAAATGGATTCATTAGATCTATTTCAACGTTTCACCACTTTGACCACCACCACTTTGAAAATTTTAATTATCATCGAAGGTGAGAAATTCAAAGCATTTCGTCTAGGTGTTCTTGTCCTCTGATTTTCAGTGAAACGGGCTAAACCAGGCAGATTTTGTCCCTTAGCTCACAACAGTTTGCCATTGAATTTGTTCGCACGGGATTTGGGGAGTTGTTTTCTTGTTTCGCGAGTGGTTCACCGCATGAACTTTTGTGTCAAGTTAACTGATCCTTCAGTTGCTTTGGTACGTACAAGTAATTCGCGTGACCAAAAGACCGGTATTTAAAGTTTTCAAAGAATGCTAGCCAGCTTCAAAACACCTGGGACATTGTATTTCGGGTTTAAGCCGTTTCGACAAATCATATTTTTTTTAACCAATGTACACCATATCGCGTTTTGTCTGAGAAACTATCACATTTACTTGGAACACGATCGTTCCTTACATCAGGAATTCTACTGAAATTTAAAGAAAGGCAATCGAATACAACGATGGAAGAAACGTCATGTACTAAGTCAACTACAAGTAGTAAATTAAACGACCTGCTCGATAAACTATAGAAACAATGTCGATCAGGCTTCATAAGTACCCGTTACAAGTTACGGTACTATTCCCTCCGGTATCTGTCCCATAAAGGCAGATCAACCTAGAAATGGATTTGGCGGTTAGATCAAGGAAAGGTCCAGCTAGCAATATGTAATTGTTAGTATTATTATATTTCACACTTGTCTGAGGACAGACTGTGTGCCAAGCAAATCACGGTACAATGATCTTTATTAAAAAGAGAAACGTTCTATGATTGGCTTGTAGACTGAATACTGCCAGGTTGCCCAGGCCGAGGCAGGTGAATTTTCTGGAGGAATCCACAAGCGGAGCCTTCGGCTATCCAAGGCCTGACCCGCAAAGCAGCAGAGCGGTGTGAAAATCGCAGTCCATTGGATTATACGCCCTTTGGACGGGGTCGAACATCCACGGTACCCAATACACCCTTTTGCCCAATCGAGCAGGTGACCACTGTCATAACCGGGAAGGTTTGTGGTTCGTACACTTCCTCATGGTTGGTTTTGAATCAGGGTTTATCATCAACTCCCCTAGGTGAACTACCAGTAGTCTACCAACCTGGTTATAGCCCCGGATGTCGGCTTTCCCTACTCTCACTTTGGTCGGAAAACACCTCTACCACGAGAAGGCAGTGATTGGGGCTTCCTCAGCAGAGGATTTTTGAGACGCTTGGTCGTATGGGAGAATTTCGCAAGGTGCAAGGGAAGGGTGACCAGCCGCAACCCTAGACACCCATCCCCGACCATATTGAGGCTTAATATTGAGGGTATATATACATATTCGAAGTTCATAGATACATAAAATAAATTTATATATTTCACACATGTCTGAGCTCAGACTGTGTGCCAAAGAAATCGCGGTACAATAATGCATTTTAATGAGCAAGCTTGTCTTCGGTGACTCATCGATTGCCTAGTACATCACATTATATGTAGCATAATTTTGTATAGAAAAACTGCAACATCTGAATGATTAAATGTCACAGTGCGTCATACCGGATGTCGCTGATCATGCTCTCAGATTTTATTTATTACCCTTTGTCCGTATTAGTCATGTGACATGGTGGGAGGAGTCATGGGAGATTGGGTGACTTAGAGAACTGGTTTTGAGCTCACAAGCAGGGAGAGGTTGATGTAGGTGAATTCCAACCGCCTCCGACGTGGCTGAGATGCGTATTTTAATCGGCTTAGATACATGATCAAAAACACATACCTACTGTTTACCACGGTTGGTTGTTTTGATACCCCGCAGGTTAACATATAAATCTTCGAACGAACATTTACAAAGCCACGAATTGAAGCAATCGTTGAATATTTGGAACTTGAATAAAACATAAGATAATTGGCCGAATGCACATTCATTTGAATTGACGTAATGAACCAGGAGATAAATCTGCCGTTCAGAATCTAAATCGAAAAATCTACAACAAATTGTGATATTTATATGTGAACGTTTACAGGTTATGCGTACCGCAAATTCACTTCTTGAAACTGCCCACCGTATATAAATTTCTTTACAAATATTTCTATGATAAGTTGACTGAGACGAGATCTGACAAGTTATGTGCTACTGTCCAATAATCGTTGATAAAATCGGGAATAATACTAGACAAAAATTATATTCACTGATAGGTGTAGTATCTTTTTTCGGCTGTTGGTCATCAATTATTCAGTAACTGGACCGTTAGCCGTTGTGCAAGGCATTGCCGCCATTGCTGGAATACGTCCAATGTCTCACTGTTCATCACATCCATCGATTGACCGATAAAACGGATCTATCTGTATTGTTGCCGTGCACATCAAATGCATAGTAAATAAGACGGATTCCATTAAATGTCACACAGGAATCACGAACCTTGTTGGGCTCTAGTGAACTCTAACATGCCATTTGTTTTCAATTCCCGTCATTGAGTGGCGAAAAGTTTACTTCATACCTGTATTTGAAAACAATAGGGTATGCATGACGTGCTCTCTAGTCATAAAGATTCGGAAATTCAATTGTCTGATGCTTCCAAACAAAATAGATTCTCATCAGGTAATTGATATGCTTTTGTGAAAAATTAGATAATTGAAAATTAATTATTTTAATATCAAGTGGATAAATAGCTATATCTGATTTATTTATGCATTTTGTCACACTAAACCTAACAACCGAAATTGCTTCATCGTGCAGAATATAGGGCATTCATAATTTTGCTGTCAACAACATTGTTTTCATCATAGGGTATCATACATTCAAAATAACAGAACGGTTCATGTAACCTGAAGAACATTAAAACCGAACTTTGCACAGATAGGTTTGTCGTTAATAGCAAAAGTAGAAGTAACTCACAATCGAAGTGCTTATTTGAAAGAAAGAGTGTGGTTGTGAAAAGGAGACACGTATTACACCAACGGGGGGATACGTTTTCAAGCAACCAACATATCGCCATGACACTCAGTCTGCTAGATTTTATCCTGCCAACGGGTTTAAATTTTTTGTTGTTCATTTATCCAATGTCTATTTTTCCTTTCCCTCTATGTATTTGTATGTCTCTTGCTGTGCATGCGGGTTCATAGAACGGAGTATATATATATATATATATATATGTATATATATATATATACTTGCATGTTTGTAAACGCAAATTGTGTCCATTCATCCTTTGTTCCGATCAACTTCAAAGAGTTAAAATGCATCAACGAACTCACACTTCGGTGTGCCAAGGTCAACGCTAACACAGACTAGTTTGAATAATCCAGTTGCACGGTACGCATTCGAACAATGAAAGACCATGTTCGACTACGGCTGTGTGAACAACAGATGGATGGAGCGTATACTACAGTTCTTCGAACCATTTAAAACGAGGATGTATTTATCATATTATGATCTTTAATGTTAAGTTCCGAATAGACCCAGTTGCTGTATATCCTCTATCTGATTCACTTAAACCACTTATCGTTTTGTGATTACAAATGATAAAAGCGTATTCATTTCGCTCTTATTAGACAACTGCGAGGGACAACTGTGAGTCAATAAAATTTGAATTCTGGCACACATTGCTCTCATTCTACCGGACTGTACTAAGCTAAAAACAGTCCTCTTTTGTTTGCTTTCAATCAGCAAGAAATGGAGCATGATTGGATTTAAAAGCAAGAAGAATAACCATCGCCAGTCGATCACACTAATAAGGCAATCTCTTCGAAAAAACAATCTCCCTCGTTCACTTTAGCCAATGTAACTGTCTTGTTCTTTTTGCGGCTCATTAACAGTATGTATTATGCTTCCGTTCAGTCCGGGCTATAACGCAGACCATCCATTTGTTAGTCAAAATCCCTCGTAATGGAACTACTCGCCAATGACCCACAACTTGGACAGGTATTTGGTTATTGCAGTCAAATTCATGAGATTCAATGACGGATCATTCAGTCTCCAAAATCTTTTCCTCGACATGATTCACTGTCAGAAACTACGCGCGCTTATGATTCATTTCCGTCGGAATCTCTGCATGCTTGAGCCTTTTCTTCATTTCATAACTTATGTTTTATTTATAATTGGGTCACCAAACCTTGGTAATAAATGACATGACCGAAACTTAGAGGAAAATCAAACACCATGCGGACTGTTTAACAAAACAGCCACTGAAAAGTTGTTTCGACCTGGGTACGAATTCATCGACCCGAGTGAGGATGGAACCCGGGACCGCAAAGGGAGAACACACGTATGCCCGGTCACCGGACAGCTCATCAGACCGCTTTCAATTTTTCGTTTGAACAATACAACACAAATCATCTTTGCGAGCTTGTTGCAGTTATTGTATCTCACAGATTTCAGCACCAATCTCCGGGATTATGACATGGTTGGATCCTTCAAAAACCTGACCACTTGTTGCACTCGATGTCTCGGGTTTGATCCCCAGATGGATCCATGGATTCGAAGCACTGATGGAACGAACCTAACAAGCTTTTCGTTCCCGTGTCATTTGCACTATATATAACAAAACAGAAATTATTTGATACAGCTGAGCAATGACCTACTATCAAAGTCAAGGATATTATTCGTTCTGGAGGACTAATTATAAGCCTTCAACGAACTTTCAAATAAGTTAGATAAATCAAGGTCACTTTTGAAATATTTGAAAGAGCCGTGGTCGTCTGAGTTTTTATCAGCATAAATTAGTCAGCGCACTGCATACTTTGTCTAGTTTCGGGACCCCTATCTAAATTAATCTGAGTATTCCCAGTAATTTCTATAGGCAATCGAAACTCAAATTGTCAAACGATACCAACGGACCATCTGTACTTAGAGGCTGTCAGTGCTAGAGCAATAGTCATATAAGTACCGCTAATTTTAATCAGAGGCGATCCTCGTGTATTACGTATTGCAAAATTTTACCCATCGGTGCAGAACTTTCCTGTCACTATCGACAAATGACCATCCTGATGTGGTCTCTCAAACTTTTCACTAGACCTCCTTGCTATTTCAGCGTCACAAAATAATACTACTGAGAGCTCTGTTTCACCCAAGTACTTTGTGCTTCAATCATTGACCTGTTTCTGGCTCAATGAATCACTGGAACACATCTGATTTACCGATACACCTGAATGAACCTAAATATTGTTTAATTAATTTGGGTAATCGTCTGAACCCGTCATACAACGCTTCAATGGGATTGCGTTGGCTGTCGATTTGGAAGTTTGCCTATATCCAAAGTTTGACTGTGAGCTACTCTGCACGGGTAGCAGATTATCTAAAATTTTTTCTCGGATTATTCACCAAGTACTGTGTTCAAAAAGGGTAATACATGATCCACAACTGCTTCTTCCTTGTGGGATGCAATTATCTCAAAGCATCTTCCCCGTGGATGAAATGTATTAAGCTGGTTGCAACAGATGTAGTCGCTGACCGCCCAACTCATCCCTTCCCCACCCCGCCAATCGCATGTACAACATAATTATTATCGGTCTTGACAGATGAACATAGGCACCTGGGAATTCTTTCACCTAATGTCAATTACCTCACTTACCTTGATTTGAGGGTATTACTCAGGAAACTTTTCTATCCATCTGCCTGACGTTACCGGATGAGAAACAACTGAACTTTACATTATTCCAGCTTCTCATCTGTGCAGCCAGATCACACCTTTTATTTGTGGAATCGCATTTTGAATGTGCAATTAGTAGTTCAGGATACGTGCAACGAAGAGAGATGACTTGCACTGTTTAGAGCTTCAAAGAACCGGTGACGTGGGCTGTACATGTCCCAATTTGACGGCTTCTTTCAAGTGTAACTAGAGTATTGACATCAAGCGACAAATGCGAAAGTAGTAGAAACACTGTTTGTTTATTCAAGTGGAAAGTGTACATGATTTTTCATGTATTCTATTCCTTGTAATAACTGTCACAAGACTGGGTGACTGGTAGATTTCGGAAGAATATTGTCAGTTCATTTACAGTAGATAGTGCAAATCAATTTCAAGTGACTACTTACAAGAATAGGTTGGATGTCAAAAAAATTTACTCATTATTGACATAAATCACAAAACGGGGCAAAGCAATGATTAAACGAACAAGCGAACCACAGATAATGAAATGGTTTCAAGATTATTAGTTCTACTGTGGTAGGCCAATATTGGGCAAGATGTGTAGCTAACGCTGCACTGAAGCCGTCAAATGATGGAAGCCTTAGCAAAGTGAAGTAGATGAGATTTAAGTAGGATGCCACTGTGTTTATGTGCAGTATTCAAAACATATGATAAACAATAATTTATATTACCAAAATTTGAATCATTCTGCGACTCCAACTTGGCATACACCTGATCAATAATGCAAGGGAAATGGAAATCATGTTGTCCCGTTCAACTGCATGTTAACCAACTGTGGTAAAATATCTGAGCTACTTCTTACTAGTTTTAGGATGCTATATGTGATTTTATTGTTCTAATATGAGATTAATCCTTTTCTCATCATCCAGACAGCACATTTTCTTTGCAAAATCCGTGAGTGATATCTGAAGAGGTAGCCCAAAATGTATAGCGAATTAGGCAATCATTTTCAAAACCCATCTCTAACTGTTTATGTCAATAGAATAAAAATAAGTGGAAAAGTATAGTAAGCACTCAGTAGATTGTCTTTGAAGTGCGCATCCAATACCACGCATACCCGTCTAACAAAAACGCGCATCGATTTACCGTGTGTGAGATTACTATGAATCCAAAACTGTGGCACTAAAAGAATGCATTTCTCTCAGAGCGTACTGTTTGCAATTTACCAGACCAGCCAAACAGTTGGACTAACCACTTTCGATGATTTATAGCTCTCATCGCCCTATTTGGCCTGTGCCTAGTTCCACGTTTTTCGTCGTCGCGGATTGCTGTTTCTTTTTTTTGGAAGGGGGGGGGGATCGGAGGGGCTGATTGCGGGTGCATATGATTTTATCCCAAATCCACAGAGCTGTAATGGTTACGATCCTCAGGGCTCACTGGACGATGTCTTTGGAAGAAGACCGATTCTCGTTCATGTTTTCAAATTATTCAAATTATGAATTGCATGGATCCATGAACGCCTCAGAGTGTCTGCTTGAATTTTCTCCGAGTCTTGATCGGTGCGGAAATTTGTTCACCTAACCTCAGTTCTAAACAAAAAACACAGAACCGGTTTCCATGTCACAGTTAATTTAATTGTATTTGAGGTAACCGGAGGGATGAGACTTAAGGATGAAATTGTCGTCCAGGATTTGTACTTTTTCGATACATCGTATTTATAAACATTTGACTTCGTTCGCAAATAAGTTGTATCACTTTTTGTCTCAATTGAGTTAACCGCGCAGAATGCAAATAGTCCCAAAAGATTGTGTCTATTTGGTATCTTGGTGATGAAACCAAAGTGCAGTGAAACGGGAAGAGCTTACCATTGAATTAGTGGCTAGTAGAGTGAACTATTCACTGTCAAGCTGCACCTCAGCAAGTGAGATTTTGTTTTATTAATTGTTGACGTTCACCATAAATTTCAAGCCCCTCTATTTTTCTTTCACCTGCGGTTTGTGGCAATGAGCAACGAAATAAAAGGGAAAACACAGGGTTTCCGTAAGATGCAGACTGTGTTAGGTAGCATAAAAGTGTGGAGTAATCACTCATCTAAGCATTCCAAGCTGATTGTAATAACACAACACAGAAAACTGCTATTATTTTTATTATTAGCAATATCATTATTATCGGCGTTGATAGTAATAGCAGTAATAATGGCATTTTCTGAAGTGATAATCTCTAAAACAGGATTGACCGCATAATTCAACTAATAATGATATGCATATGACGACCGGTCTGCAATCTGGGACCAGGCGTTCAAATGGACTGGACAAGATTTTACGATTAGAATATAGTTATTTATGCATCTTTCGTACCTTCTTACTATTTTCCAAGAATAAATAATACGTTTGAACAGCAATCAAAATATCTCAAAGTGTATTCACAAAAACACTTGCTCAGTCACGTCGTTCCCTAACTGAAACTAATTTAGGTTTCATGCAAAATAATATCAAATACAGCCTGACATTTACCGTGATGTACGATAAACCTACAGGGAATAAAATATATTTTGACATTAAGTTACGGATATACAGAGTTCAGGTAGGTTTGTCTCTGACAGCGTTTTCCAAAGAAGACCTCTCGGTAATTCATTGTTGCAATGATTGCAGGGCTTTACTATATAGGGTAAATAGGGAGAAAATAGAGTAGGGATAGATAATACATTTCGGTGATTTTCTTAATGTAAAGAGGCAGATAGCTTTGGGCCCACATGAGTGAATGTGATGCAACCTTATTCATCCACCGCATGGTTGCACTGTTTACCAGTTAGGATAAAAAGTTTAGTGTAGTATCCTCACTCGCACATGACAGATTGAGGGACCTGAAACATCAGATACAAACAGCCAACGGTTTTCTCAATCCGACAGATACTGTGACCATCAGTGAGTACGCATGAGCAATTGGAACTATCTATCACGCACACCCCTCGCTCTCTAACGAAACTCATCGAGCGGTACGCAATGTCCTTCGAATGGCATAGCCATATGGAGGCTTATATGGCTGACGAACCAGTGCGATTCGGTCTGCTACTGAGACAGCTTGGGTGGTGCACATGGATACAGTCAGTTCGGCATTTTTATAGTACGCCAAGCAAAGTTCATTTTTTTCACAGGCACAGGTTCGCGTTATCAGATGCTGAGAAAAACATTTGTCTGAAATGAAGAAAGCAGTCTGCAATTGTGGCTGATGCAAACAAAGGTCGAGCGAGCAAGATCGTTATCGAATCTCTACCTCGTGGCTTTTGCTCACTGTCATACAGTCTGAACGATTTCCAGTGATAGGCATGCATGCCCCTGTTTGATAAACTTATCACATGTGAAGGAAAAAGGCATTCGTTTTTCCAAGTCTAATTGTACGGTTGTGGAATAACAAAAGTACAAGTTATAATAGTTTTGCTCATTGGGCTTTCTGGCTAATTGTTTAGTTGATTTGATAAATAAAAGAGCCCAAAAGGAAGATCCAGATAATGTTTTTGGTTTCTAGCCGGAACGCATGGCTACGCTGTGCTGAATGAAATTCAACTGTGGCTGATGCGGTACATTTTGCCGTATTGATCGAAAGCTTTTGGTAGTATTAAGCTAGAAGACGATTGTGAGCTGAGCCAAGGGTATTACTGATGCATAAACTAAATGACAAACCTTGTCCCCTCTGATTGTACTCCTATATTACTTTGTCCCCATTCACTCAGTATGGGTGCGGCATTCGACGTTTCTGAATAATGAGTAGAAAGCAGTGACGTTCAGCAGTCAATGCAATATTTTCTACTCTGTGGAAAATTGGCCCTGACTCGTATCTCATTCAGTTATTGATAAAAAATGGGTCGTCCTTAGATTTCAGGAAGAAATTATGTGTCTAATAAACTAACGGTGGAGCGAATGAAATCTTTATTGTACAAAGTACTTTGATTGCTTAGCTCACGATTGCGTTTTGCTCCAGTTTCTTCGGGCTTCGTTGGAGTTTTCCGGACTTTTTTTCCAACAAAAGAAATCCTTTTTTCAAGTTCACTAAATTGGCATTTGAATGAATAAATGACCGACAGCGGAATTCGCCCTTCTACGATGGATTGCAGTTTTGTCTTGTATAACGTCTCTGAATCCAATAGACAAGAAGCGGAGTCTATTGCAAATGTGTACGCGTTGGTTTCTAAAGACGTCACCAACGAGAATTACAAATGTTGTCATATTTCGATAGCAATCAGTCAAACAAACTTCATCAACACTTATTTATGACTTTTGTCTCCACTTTTTGAACCAATGCGCACGAATATCTTCATCATACTAAAAATTGTACTCACTTATATTTTCATACAAATATGGATTCAAATGGCATCGCATGAGAAAAAAGGTGCCGGGGTTGCTTGTGTGTGTGTGTGTGTGTGTGTGCGAATACAGGTCCCCAACGTACACAAATTCCTATAAATTATGTCATCGGTCATACTGCTTGCTTCATCTCGGGAATAATGCCTCGCTTCCCTTATTATCCACTGATTACACTTGCAATCACGAGTAAAAAACAGATAAGATAAGGGAAAAGCAATTAGGAAAGGCAGTTTAACATGAGCCAAGACTCAATGAACAGTACAATCTGTAGGATAACGGAAGTTATTTTCCCTAGTGTGTCTGTGATTATGATCCATTTATAAAGCTGATTGCTTCAAGCATAATGGGAGACACATTCACTTAACCAGAACGTGTTCAACAGTTCGCGGATCACAGCTTCTGGTTTGCGTTGACTATTTACTACTCAAATAAATACTACTGATCAGCTTGGGGACTGAGTGTGTTCGGAATGACATGCTCCTCTCACACTCTGTCTCTCTCCGAGACTGATAGGAACTAGTCCGATCCGCCATTCGAGTTGACAGCCAGTTGGAAGCAGATCCTG
>UZAN01039517.1:118891-155336 GCA_900618425.1 Echinostoma caproni
GACAGCACGTTAAATAATAATAATAATAAGGGTATTTTCCAGTGGATGAATTCAACCAAACAAACACATCAGATGTAATCTGTCCAATCAGCGTATGCAAGGCAAGTGATCACCACCAAACGTCCAATGACGATTGGGATTTCCAATGCTTTGTTGACTCTGTTGCTCAATCTGACGTATTAATAAAAATGGTTCACTTACAGACGGCATTCATTTAGTACTATTTCGGGCGGATTATGTTTCATCTGAAAGGGCACAATTCTATCGAAGCTGTCCTAACCTTATCTTTGTGCACACGTTCCACATATTTTAATCTGATGCACACATCGAAGTTGTGGTTCCCTATACACAGAAACATGAACATCATATTTACTCTTACACAAAAATGCACAAATTCAATCTGGTTCAATCTGGTTTTGATAGGAGTCGTTATAGATGTACGCGATCAGACATAATCTGCAGTTGAAGTACCAGTACAACGTCGTGCTTCTAATTTAAACATCGACTAAATTCAGTGTAACTGAGACCGATATAACTATGTGGATTGCCTGGGGTTAGTTGGGGAATCCGTTATCTCACTGTGCTAGTGCCAAAATCATATTGGCTAACAAAAATGTGATCAACGCTTTTTCAGTATAATTTTTTTTTGTGAACCTAATGGATTATTCAAACGATAACAAATCGGGAAAAACCGTATTCAGGCTCTGTTTTCTTTCTGTTTTGTTTTATACGCCATACTCGTATTGTCATTCGCGAGATATTAGTCCACAGACAAGATAAAAAAGAGTTCCCTATGATATATTGCAATACTCGACTGACCGAAAGTTGATTGACAGTAACAAAGAGAAACACAAGAATAGCACGTGAGCACAAGAGAGCCAAAGCTAATAGATGATAGATTTGTAAAATGTCGAATCCATTTTATTACAAAAACTGATTCCATCGATTGAAATGCTATTTAGCATCAGAACTTGAGCAGCTAGGAATTCTGTGGTTGAGAGTAATCAAAGTGTAAGGCCCAAAATAAGCTTCGTACACACTGATTCGAGTTTCAGTGAATAACTAAGTCGACGAGTCAATGAACTACATTTTGCTGTTGCGCTGTTCTGGATTAGAATTGTGTATATCAAATGCAGTTAGTAGCAGTCGTCTCCCTCATTCTCAATATCTTTCCCGTGTAGCTTAATTCAGTTCGAAGGCTTTCGCTTTGCGTACATCAGGCTCCCGTTCCACTTAATCTGTGGTTCAATGTCTCACTGTCACTGGATTCGCATTGCTCATCTGTACTACTGCCTAGTTTCTGGAACCGTCACAAACCGAAACGTTTACAGACAATTAAAAATCTGTGGTTACATTCTATTTATTCAACTTTATAATGAACCAGTTGAATAGTATGGTTCTGTGAGCACCATTTGATAGATTGTAATCAGATGAAACTAATGTGAGAAACACCTTTTCAATGTGATCTATCAGAGATTGAACCAGGGTTCGAATTCCATGAAAAAAGGCATTCCCTCGTTTTTCTCCATCTCCGAAATACAATACCACAGAACAAGATGGCACATTCTGGTGTTTCAGTGCATGCGAAAACGCTCTGAAGAAGCATGCCAAAACACAGAGGAGGAACGATTTCGTCAACTCATCTGGTCTATTTCGTTGGAAACCAAGAAATTCGAACGGGCAGCGAACTACATTTGTCATGAACACAATTTGAGAAGTACGTTTCTCGTTATGTCATCAATAAACATATGTTAACAATTTAGTTGAGTTTCAACGCTTACTGATTGGTATTTTTGTTCGCGAGTTTGACTTTCGGAGATGGGGTTTGTGACAATACGCCTTAAAATTACCATTTGTGAATTTGCTTCGGAAGACCGGAAACTTGACAACCACAAACAGAACCAAAAGTGCGCCACAGTGATTTGCCAATTTTAGCCATTTTTCTTCATATTACTATTTGAGCTAATACAATGTGTCATGCTAAATTTAAGCAACAATCGTTTCACGAATTAGATAGTTTTCTTCACAGCACCGACCTTCCCTCCCCCTCCCCGGAGGGGTCTGCAATTGGTTGTTCGGCAGGAATTTCATTCGTTGGGATTTTGATACTCCGTCATATGACAGTGTATTTTGTAAGCATTGGCATTATTTGATGCCAGAAAGTGGGCACTATGCTTACTTATTTGCTTTTTATACGAACTCGTCCACAGAACTGGGTCCTTTTACGTCACTCCCGGGACTCAAATAGTTTAACTTCGTGTGCGTAGACCAGATCCAAAACCCCTTATTTGCACGCCAACAAGTTGAGCGCATGCTTGTGCAAATGGAATATTTTATTTGGTATATTCACGCCCAATCACCGACAGACGTCGATCAAAGCACTACGAGCAAAATCGTTTAAACCTGTCTGAGTTGATGATAAGATAACGGTGAATAGACTGTCATCGTTTACTGATACTGTTCCAACTTGATTCCGTTCACAAAGTCCGTTATAACTTCCGACAGTAGACAAACAAGAACGTATGCGTAAGAATGGTTCGCATCAGCTGGTAATATCAGATATGAAAACAGTATTATATATGTATATCTATACATAATGATACAAGACACTACAAAAGATATCAATCATCTTGTAAAGAAACGACCGTATCGCACAAAGTTTTGGTATTTAAATTCATGGTTGAAGATCACCTTAGATCGCTACACGAATTCCAATGCCTCTGTAAGCCAAAGAGGTTATTACTCCAAAACTCGAGTTTGATTACTTCAACTTGTGATTTTAATAAGGCGGTGAGGCAACTGACACTAACAGTGACGTACATCGCTACTCTAATTCGGTATGACAAATTCTTCAAAAGAGTTAAATCACGATTACTACTATAGCATAGTTGGACGGCTCAAGTTTTGTGGATATTATAAGCATCTGATTCCAACGTGGCTTAAAGACAAACGACTAATATTACCCTTTTGTTGTTGTGGAAGACTTCGGATGGTGAATGTCACTCCTATTGTTATGTTGCTCAATAGCACTGTCTTACATGTGTGCTCCGGAATAAAAACCCACCGAACTGCTGATATCGATGATTTAGAACAACCACCGAAAAATTAGACTAAGCAAACCATTTTCGTTATCTGGAACATGCCACAAACACTGGCTGGTGGATCTTTAGTACCGATCAACCTATGGTTTGGTCTGGATACGACGACATTTTCGCTACAGACGTTTGTGTGAGTTGGTTATTTCCGTCTAACTGGTTAAATCTTAAATATTTCCCAAAATACTGCCATGATAGTTCACGGAATACGTGATAAAAAGCAGTTTGATTTGGTTATTTGTAATGTAAAACGTGGAGGAGCAGTGTCAGAGAATAATTTGTATCCGGGTTGCATACTCATCACACCGAAAAAAATGTTCGAAAATGGGGAATTCATTCATAGATTTTAGAACAGATATTCGAAGGCGACAAACTTTTCCAATACTTTATTTTCCCACCTGTACAGATCATATAAGATTCTCGTATTAGTGTGAACAGGTTTTTCCCTCGATCGAGAGGTCATTTGGGAGGGAACTGAGAGAGAGAGAGGCGGTGTATGGGCCATGCATCAAACGGCACTGCACTGGTGTTTACCATGCCTGGATGTAATCGGTTGTAGTTGAAGTGTTGGTGATGGTGGTGGTTACGTTTCTCATCAAATTTAGGCACAGATTTGGAGCGAAAAGGCAAATGCCTACTACCGCAATGCAAGCGTTCTTTTTGTGAAAGTTCACTGGCTTGATGGGATTAGGACTGTAGGACAGACAATTGTAAAGACGGATTCTGGTCTAACTACATTACCTGCAATCACCATCTGACCAAGAATGGTGCCTCTTACGTAAGGTTTTAGGTGTACGACGAATATGCTCTGTTAACTGTTAGACCAGAAAGTGAGAACAGTTGATGAAAACTTCAGTGAAAAAGTTCAGACGTAACAGGATATCAAAAGATAACTTCATTAGAGGCCATTGTCCGAGCCCTTTTATGAGACTCAAACGGAAATATCATTCATCAGTATCCGATTTTAAAGGATCTGCAAACCTAGTCTATCAACACTCGGTTGAGATGTAATGACCATCGCATCTATATACTGAACCAGTCGCTGTCTACACCTCGTCAAGTTCTTTTGTCCATAATCGCATAGGGATTTGATGTAATGCCTAACCAACGCCTCCCTCTTTCCGATCCCGAATTCCTTTTCTAGCTAGGGTAAAAATATGTCCACACTAATACTAGTGAAAACAAATTTTCTCAACCGGAACAATGTTCTCGTTTCGCAACAGTTTTATTCTGGACTTAATGAATCTAGTTCAACTTTGTGTTTGTGTATTGAGAGGACATGACTAAAATAAGAATTCTTTCAAAATGAGTCCCTCTTGACCGCTTTTGAACAATAGGTATGTGATATTCAAGGTCATTTCAAATCGCTCAGCCCGTTAGCATGCTTCTCCGCTTCCCACACCCACTTTACAATTTTTCAACCGGCGGTCGGTCGGTATGATACTATGGAGCTGAAAGAACAATCCTCAATGAAGTGGAAGTTATATTCGACCGAACGGATATCTTTAAATGGGTCACCGTGATCTTAAGCGAAGGCAGAATAAATCAGCAAGAAATATTGTCTGTAGTGCACTTGTACTATTTTGACAATTTGCCCAGTTGGTTTTTCTATTCAAGGAAAATATAAGTGAACTTCGTTTGTAGACAGCGAATGGAAGAATTACCAATACTTGTTTATCGCTTGACTGCATAAAACCAATAACTGAACTTGAATTCTCTTCCTGGCCTAATTCACCAAGGATGTCCACCTTCTTGATTCCTTTGCATGCATTCTCCTCTAAATTTTTAGGTGCTGAAGCCTATTTTATTCTTAGTGGGTAGAAACCTACCGAACGGGAGATACTCTTCGAAACATGTGGCTGGTAGCTGTTGTGCAACAGATTAGCTTTGGAATACCTTCTGTTTTATTATCTAAAATAGCTTTATGATAAATATTTGGGCTGCTCTGATAATTATTTTAAACGAAAATACTTTCCAGATTTTGAATAAATCTTCCCAAATTCTAATTTGAAAAAGTTCACATATTTATCAAACTTTACCACCTCCAATTTGTTCCTGTGATGTGAATTTAAGCGCTTTGTATTACGTCCAGTTGCATATCACTCATAAATCTACTGTTTTCACAATAATATTCTCACTGTGTAAGTGAAAGTAGAATAATTTAATGGAATAATTGGGATTTGAAACTCATCATCGAGCGCGATCAGAAAAAGAGACTATTCACGGTTCACATTCTGTCCTGAACAACTTCATAATTTCAATTGAGTACTGAAGGATTTAGTTCTATTTCAAAGGTGGATTCAGCGTGTAGATAGCAAACGAAGCATGAACGGAAAAGCTAAGAAGCACAGGACAGCTGTTTAAACCGTTTAGAGCCGTGCGAATTTCATCAATCCCACTGAGGATCGAACCCGGGACCTCACACGCAGAACACATGCATGCTACCCACTCGGCCACTGGGAAGCTGATCAGACCGTTTTTCATTTTCCATTTACAGCTGTCCACTGCTTCCTAGCTTTTCCGTCCACACTTCGTTTGCTTTATACNTATGTCATATTTCCCATTCCACTTGTACTCATGAATCATTTGGGTTAAATAATCGGCTTCCTCTTGCCCTTGAACAAGTTTGTGTGGTTTCCACGACATATTATGTCATATATACATATATATATATATATATGTATAATGAAGTCAAAAAACACTTTAAGCATGATCGAGGCACAGAAAGTCACTTTATGTGCTGGGCGGTGGTGCCCCCCAGCTGTTACCCCGATGGACGTATATTCAAATCCCGCCACCACTGCCTGGCTTTACTGAATGTCTGGTGTATGGCAGTCCTTTGATTGGCCGCTTCCCTTTCCTTAAAATTGTATCACTATGTATTCAACAAAAAGAACCCGAGAACTACATAATCGAATATGGTGCGTCGAACAGCCATGTTTTACCATTTGCTAAAAAGGGGATGGCCTACAACAAATTGCATGTCTCAACAACTTTCTACTTAAACCGTAGGCTTTCCGAATTAACCGTTTCGTGCTTAAGCTTTTCACGTTCAGAAAAATAACTTTAATGAACCCATATGCGTAGTGTGTGCCTCACAGACCGAGCACTGAGACCACACCAATAGTTCGGATCTGTTTCGCTACAGTCAACCACAGTCGTCGAAAATGGCCCACAACAAGCCGATGAAAGCACGCATGCAATTAGTCTTCTGAAAAACAATCTAGATGTGTTCCTGATCGGAGCCGCGGCAACTGCAAATCTGATTTTAGAAACAAGAATGGCGCCAAATCCCTGGTGGCAGGTAATGGAAGTGATCGGTTCGATGTGGTCGTGAAATCCAGGGTTTAAGTCAGGTCCTAACTGAGGGAGGGGAGACGTAGAGGGAGGGACTTGCGTACTGCGTTGCACGTGTGTACACACTGTGATGCCAGTTTTGAAATCATAACGCAAATGGAGTTAACATGACCGAGATCGAGGATGCGAAAGAAGAAAGATCTATCATTCCTAAGAACTAAAATCAAAATGATTCGTGTAATCGATATGATAGGGTCGATATTTCATAGATTTACATCGTGCGATCCGAAATGTTCACACGAATGGATGGCAAACAGGCTAATCCGATCAACAAGCTCAATCTCTCCTCATTCGTTTACATATCTTTATTTATATTCATGCAACAAGCATTTATCCGTGCCAAGTTTGTTCTTCTTTCTAAGAACAGTGTGCTAGTAGTAGTAGTTTGCAACAATGCAGCGCAAATAGGTTACTGTACTTGATTCCCCAATGAATGAAATCGTTTAAAACTGGACTCACATTTGCCCCAGAGCGGCCCAGTATAGGTGATTCTCCAGTAAATAACCTTTGCAACGGATAGGCTGGTGGATATTTGTGAACATCATCAAAGCTAGAAAGACGGGATCGATTGTTGCGCAAAGGCTTTTGGAAGTAAAGTTCCGTAATTAACTAACGGACAAACTCAGTCCCAGTAATTATTAGCCTCTCTGGACTTCGGAGTTTGTGAACTCACATCAAGTATTAGCATTGCGAAGTGGATTAGTACGTACTATAAACGATATGTTATTGCACCGTCGCGAATTAGTCCAACTCGATCATATATATTATTCGAGATTTGCCCATTCATCTTTATTTACACTCGACGGTCTACCCTTCGGGAGTACTGCGACATAAAGGCACAAGTGTCGATGCATTCAACTTGGGGCGACTGATGCACTGTATGGTCCCAAATGAGAACTGTTTATTTGTCATTAGGTCCTCTGAAGAGCGATTATTTTTACAGTGGGACGAAGAGTAATACGTTGACACCTTCATTCGTGAACCACGTTTCCTGGTAAAGGTTTGGTTTTAACCGGGAGAAAATTTAATGAGGATTGGTAATGACCGTGAAGTGGAATTTAACCTATCATACAATGCTGATGAATCATTTAGTTGGAGTTTTATCAAATTTTGCGCATTAATTTCAAAAATTTGTGAATGAAAATACATAGTGATTTGTTGAAAACTACACTTACTGAAGCAGTATTGCTGAACAGGGAACAGAAATCCTGAAAATCCAAGTTCACCTGCGTACTTATAACAAACTCCTTTTCTAGCCCTGATCATAAACAAAATACCTCACTTCCGAATCCCATTGCTTTTTGTTTATATTCAACCCAGTTAGCTCTCTAAGTAGAGCTCTACTGTCATCTGCGTTAAAATGGTGTCAGTGATCTAATTAAGGACGGTGGTTTAGTTCTGGATGTAGACGAACTTTGATCTCGTGTTCCAGAATGACCACAATTTTGCTTAAAGCATACAGTAAACGTATTAAAACTAAACGACAATTTTCGCGTTTTATTCACATTCGTTGAAGTTCTTCTCGCATTCTGTTTCCCACAGTATTGCGAGAGCACCAGTTCAAATGTCTTTCACTGAAAGAAAAAGAGTCCGAGCAATGTACAATACACAAGAACGATACAGTCCGCGAGGTGGTTACCGCATTGCAAAATCAATCAAATCGATTACCAAGTGGATCAACCGAATATTATGCAATCATTAAGAAAACGCTTACAAGATACGAATGCAAGTAAGTTGACCAGTATACCGTTTGGATCTTTTCTGGATGAATTGGTTACTCATGGTGTCAGATCCGAACGACGTTCCGAGTGTTTCGAAAAATCGTTGTGCCATTTGATATGCTTTGTATAATTTGTAATTGTTAAAACACAATAATGTCATTATGCCAACGTTTCGGTTACCTTGGGTAACCTTTGTCAAGACTATTTTACAATCAATTTACAAACGCCTTATTAAGGGTTACCCACGGTAACCGAAACGTTTGCTTATTTTCACCCGTACCGACATCGCTCTGTTTTCACAATTACAGCTTATACAGAATTGGTTATTTATTTTTGCGTTCGCATCTATGAAAGCAAACAACAATACAAGGATAAAGGTTCGTCTGGCGCTACGCTTTGCTTGTTTTGAGCATCTACTCGGCTGTTTCCCAATGCAATTGATGGTGCTCAACTGCTAAGAGGATCTAAATTCCGGGGTTCTGTGGTTGCCAACCCAAATCAATTTTACCCATGGGCAGATTCTCTGTCATTTGGCTCAATTCCACCTCCAGGTCTGATGGGGTTTCAAACTCCAAGTGCTAGATGTTGTTCAATTCGCCAGCTAGTGGATAGTCAGTCCATTTGTGTTGATCACTGAAAAATCGAAGTTAGCCTAATCCGCTGTTCGCGGATTTTGGATAGTGCGGCTAGTAGAACTCTGAAGCATCGTCTGAAACCGGTTCGATAGTTAATTCGGAAAATGCAGATGAAGCCTGTTTGTTTTCATCGCAAAAGAACTGGTGTGTACTGAGGTCTTGGTGATAGGTTGAATGCGCTCACGATCCATGAGATCTGAAAGTCATAGAGTGCATGCATGCAGGTCATTTGGGAACTACAAGTCAAAGAAGTAAACCGTTCTGGGTGGCTCTGAATTGTAATTATGACTAATATTTGTCAACCTTGATTCCGTGGAGGGTGTACTCGATTGGGAAAGCGTTGTTGTGTACGAGGCAATGTTTTCTTCCATACCAATTCTCTGCAATACAATTGATTTCCTTATATTTCATTCTTGACGTCAAGTTTTGAAGGTAGGCTAGAAGATGTTTCATTAGTCAATGTTTTGGTTGTTTTTTTATTTCTTCTCGACGTGAACTATTCCGTATTAATTAAATAATAAGTAATTTAGCTTTAAAATATAGCAGTTCTTCCAGTTAAGGTACTCTGCTAAGCGGTTGTAAAAACAGGGGGTTGTATCTAACGGGTAATCAACCACATTTGAAAAATTGTTTCAGAAACAATCGCATGTTCTGTACACAACGCAGCTTGGTGAACAATGATTCCACAAGTAGAATGGAAGTAAACTACTCATTTGATCAGCGGTTCAGAAAGTCTTTTATTTTGCCTATATACGATATAGCAAAGCAGTATCATATCAAGCTTGTTGCGTCCATCACACTTCACCGATTTTTGCACTAGTGTTCAGAATTATGACTTGGTTGGAAAGATTCTGAACCATTATGTAATCATATCAATTGAATTAGCTTTATGGATAGGGATTTTTCCATCTTCCTCACTGTAATATGAACGTTTAAAGCAAAAATGGTACACCGTGAAAGCCACAATGATACAAAGGTTTGCTGCGAACACAGACACTTGATTTCCTTGTGGTGGACTGTTTCTGCACCCGGAAGAGCTCAAGTCTACCATACTTTTCATTTCATTTTGTTGGAAGGCATGGCATATTCAGCTATAAGGTTTTCAGGTCAATTCCTCTGGGAAAGGAGCAGTCAACCGTTTCAAAGCTCATCTGGTGTGCAGCCTTCATCACTGTCATAGATTCACAATCATAGATTATCAGCCTCCATTTGTCTGTGGAATCCTTCATGATTAGTTATTTTATACATTTTAAACACTAAATAATTGAAACTGAAATAATTACTTTTATTTGATCCTTATTTTTCACGAATTTAAATTTAGCTCCTTCATCCGTTGCTGGTAATTTCGAATAATAATATCTTGTGTATTGTCTCCTGTGGGTACGCAAAATATCGGATTAGTACTGGTTCAGTTCTAACAATACATGAAACCCTTCTATGTCCGCAAATGTTAGTAGTACTTGTTAAAACGTCCAACTCTCAATTGTATATTTACACTAGGTCCGTGTATGGGTGCATCTAGTGATGCTGCAAAACATCTACAAGCGTAGTCATCGGTCAGTAATAACAATCATGTAGCACAGAAGAAATCCTATTATTTTTTGTCATCTGGAAATGCATACATTGTAACAACTCACTTGAACTTTATTGGATTTCATTGGGACAGAGGACCTGGGAGTGTACTGTCCCACTTGAGTGTAATTGAACTGGATTCGATGCTGGAAATCGGTTACCTTGGTTTGGGTCCAAAACGGTCGGACGAACATGGGTATATTTTGACGCTCAAAGAAAATTAACAGAGAGAACCGAGGGGTAATTACAAATAAACATACAAATTATAAATAAGTGAATCGTTGTGATTTCAACCCCGGGTGACAGCCAGTCTAAATCCATCTTCGTTGTGGTATGGTTGTTGTTAACCCCGAACAAACGGAAATAGCTCACGACTTACAAAACTTAGAAAGCTATCTCAGTAGGGTTTGAGAGCAGTTACTGTAAACTGTGGGATTGTTCCGACGAGTATCGTTTGATTCTGTTCCTTCTATCTTGAGCGGTTTACCTTGCAAAGACCGTGTATTCAGTTTACAGTGGAGAAGAGTAAATGAAAAGTCTGCGTCTTGCAACATTGGCCTGTTCCGTGTGATGTGACCGAATATGGGTACACAACGCTGCGAGTTTATCAAATATTGCTCGCTTCTCTCATTGGAGAAAAGCAAGCAAAGATAGCACGTTCACAAACAGACTATGAGACAGGCTGGTTATCTGATTAGTTGGTCGTTGGTTATTTAAATCGAACATGTAGTAGAGTTTAGGAACGGATGGCGATTGTTAAAAATTCTTCAAAGGTACGATAGAAATGGTAGTTGTAAAATAGAAGAAAATAATGTAAGATGACATTGTGCGTGTGTGTGGTTGTTCTTCGAGGACACACACACAAACACACAAATCTTGAAATGTTTCTTTCATTGACTTTGCATAAGATCACGTAGTTAGTTGGTATTTCTCGGTTTTCTTTTTGTTATTTATTTACTTCAAATACCTTTATATTTTTGATTTATTCACTGATTTAGCTTCGTGTAGGTAAACTGGATATATTTGCCACAACCCACTGTACTGACAGCCACAAAGTAGTTACAACAATGCCAGTAGATCGTAATAGCTTCTCATATGCAAAGAAGTACTGGAAACAATACAGCCTATACCACTTATCGGTGTACAATGATCCCCAGCAGTCGAGCGAGTTACTTTCCAGAGATCCCCGCATAGATGAAAATCCACAAAATATGAGTGTTTTCTAGTTTATTTGTTCTCTATTGAACTATTCTTAAACCTTCTACATCCTTACAACTCTCTTATCAACCTTTCCTTCTCTCTGGTTTACGCTTCATTTTTTTCTGAAACACATTTCAAAGTTGAACGCGCTTGATTTCAACAAAGCAGAAAATGCTGTATTAGTGCTCAATAGTGAACTATACAACCACTTGAATGATAAAGATCATCAATTATTAATTGGCAAGGTAATGCTGAAGGCGATGAGATGAAAAGCTTTTTTGATGACAGCCATTTGTCAGGAGCGTTGTCAGACACTACACCATTCTTGGTCTGGGTCGTAACTTTAATATTCTCTAAAATCGGAGTGGTGGAAGTATTTAAGGATAACTGCTGTCGCTGTTTGTGTTATGTAATCTATAATAAAATAAATGTTGTATTTCATTCATACTTTCTTTAAGTAACTTTAGACTAATGGTAACCGTTTTAAGTTTTAGCTAAACCATTTAAAATTGTAAATGTGTATACGTTTATACTACAAAGTTGCGCAATATGACGTCAGTACCGCAAAACATAGTTAGATATATATTTAAAAGAACTGCGATGAGATCAAACCACAATAAACGAACCAGTATTTACCAGAGGACAACTGTACTGACATCAGTTTTTATATTTCAATAAACCAAAACAGGCAGGTTATAGCTCAAGACATCACCCCATAGACATAACGAATGGAAACATAAAAATGCTCTAACGACATTCAAAAACCTATTTCATCAGTGGTTGTGCGGGTTCACCGTTTTTTACACACACTGATAATCCACTGCGGATTAGCGTTGAACAGGTTCGTCGGTTCAAAATGTTCCGTTCATCTGACGCCGCTTTCAAACTCCGTGTGTTGTCCCTTTTCTGTTTCAGAACACTGCAAACAAAACTGGAATGCCTTTACACGGTTCTGCACGACGCATGCCCACCGAATGCGGTGCGACTCATCATGAACTATTTTAAAGAAACACTACCCGACGATTGCTCCTTCAGCTACGAAAATCGTCTACTCCAGTACATCGCATCGAGAGATGTGCATGGGAACTATGAGAAATCAATACCCTCTTCACTCAGCCATTCCTCGTCCAGTTCACAGACGATGTCAGACAGTGCGCGCATTCGGAAATCCACTTCACCTGTAAAAAATGCGTCTGCACAACATATTCGTATTGTAATCTACTGTATCCTTGCGGTAGCTACTGTTTTGTTGATTATATAACGAACGAATGTTTACAAATCGAATTACGCCAGATTCTCGCTCTCTCCAGCTCTATCTCTGTACAGTCTGCATATTGAAACGAAATGCACTTGCTCATCAACTACCGAAAGTTGTGTTGTCTTTCGGATTCCTGTGAATTCGGCTATTGACTCATTTCTATTTGTGAAAGTCGCATACATCGAGAAGTTGTGTGGGGAAATTTCGGACAGCTGATCAATCAGTGGATGGGTGAGCAAGCCGTACTGATCACTATCGCAACATTCCGTTTCCACACGAGTTGCACAATCAGTCATGATGAAACTAAACGGGGTAGCGAACGCCAACTACTTAACTGAATCCCAGAATTACCATCAGTTGAAAATGTAGGTCACTGCAGGTTTGAATGTCCACTTCGAACTAACCTAAACTCAGATGTATTACAGTTCAAATGCGCACCATGCTTAAGATAATTTAGGGTGAACTGTTTGATGATAAAGTGGGCCAAAAGCTCCATATGCAAAGTTCCAAATAAGAGGGTAAATGAGAAACGTAAACCTGAGCATTTACCATTTTGTTCTATGTATACAAAGCAGATTTTAATATTTATCCGGCTAAATGTTGTATAGGATGTCACGTTCGGTCGGTCTCCTGTCCCACCCGATCTGAGACAATAGTTTCGTGACTTCATAATGTGATTCCTTCTGATGTAATTTTTAATTTTCAGTTCGTCAGTTTAATTTCACATTGATGGACTCCGGAAGCATGGACTCATCTCTGTTCGTGTTTGGATATACCTAGATAATCAAATTTNAAATTTAGCAGCATCGGCGTCCGTTATCCGGTTTTAGTGTAGTCTGGTAAGATCAAATGATATTGCGGTTGCTAGCAGTTGGGCGTTTCTAACTCCTTGCGAACACTTCCCATCTGCAACGTTTTGAAAATTGGTTCATTCACGCATGGTTCTCTCATTCGAGTATACGTATTCAACCCGGTGTAGCTTAGCTAGCCACCAAGAATCACTGCAAACTCCATCAGTTGATTTATTTTGTTAGAGACAGTATGCGCACAATCAGCAAAAATAAACGTCAAATTTCAGGACACGTGGAAAAAATTACAATGGGATCATTCTTCCTGAACTTTCATTCTCCTCTCTCTCTCGCGCGCGCTCTGTTTTGTTGCTTGATGGTTTGGCCATAACTTTTGTACGCTTGTGTTTGTCGCACAGCGCGTGATTTTGTCTACAGAATCTTGGTCGCACGTTTCCAACAAGAAAATGGTCTACTAAATGAATGAAAAACGAAATATGCAACTGACATTTCGTCCCAGAAATGGAACACAGACAGACAGAAAGAAAAGCAGAAACATCAGTCGACCGCACGAAGCATTCACAATTGGGAGATTGGTTGAATCTTTGTCAGATAGTTTGGCGCCATTTCAACCATCTTTGTTTGTGTGTATTTGTGCCCCTGTCTGTGCCCTTATGGAATTAAATGTGGAAAAAGAAAAACCAGCTGATGTTTTCTGGTTCTAGCATTTGGTTTTTCACTGGGATTATTCTTACAAAGGTATATATTTATAGGTGTTGATTTAACTCGTGCAACACCTTCACTTACATCAAATTTGCTCTTCCCAGCGCATAAGGGTTCGAACCTAATTAACGGGGTTGAATACGATATTGCCCCACATCAAATGCAGCATACCCGTAACAATATTCATTTTTGTCTTTACTTCGATTAGTTGAATGCCAATAAAATGTATGATATCTTTATTTCGATGGCCTCAGTAGAAAACATCATTGGAATTTATTTACAAAAACGACTCTTATGCATGATACAGGTATTGCACTTCATTTTGTCAAAGTTATTTTCTCTTCTTTGTTTCTGAGTACTGGAGCCAGCATTTTTGGATAGAGTCTACCAAGTTAGCTGTCAAGCAACTTTTGTCACTTTTTCTACTACACGCCGCACCCTGACCACTGGAGACCACTGTTGAGGTAGCGTGCTTGTCCTGTTTCTAAAACGGGGACAATTTTTTGATTAAATTCATATTCCAACAACTGAGTAAGTAATCTGTAATGAGATAAACCGTTTATATGATCAACCTCGAATGAGATGCAATATTAAGCTTTATCTGGGAAAAGCGAGCGTTTTGCGAGTGAATTTCAAGAGTGGCAGTTATCGAAAATCTCTCTCCTTTGCTGTACGTTTAATAACGGCTTCATTTCAGGTGAACTTAGCTTCCTTCCGAATAGGGCCGTCATTTTCCGAATAGTAGCATAAGAAGTACACTGAGGCGAATTTGCCCGGACTATCCTTCATTTAAGCTATTTACAGCGGTTACCAGCTGCGATCTTATTCAACCGTTATCATCACGCTTCCATGTGATCGATTTTGTTTCTCTTAGTTCATGTATCGTCGCAGAAATTCCGTTGATTCTGCAGTGAATTGGGCGTCTGTTTACATCAAAGTACTGGCATACATTAAGAACTGAGTCATCCAATTTGTGCACTTCTCCAATAAGTTGCCTCTCGGTTTCACACATGCCAAAATCTCTTAAATAGATCATCCTTTTGGGCACGGTGACACTCGAAAATGCTTGGTAAATGCCGCACACCTCAAGGTCAACTTTTCGAGGTCGTTGTTTAATTTTCTTCAAGTGTATGTTGAGTTCATACAAGATGAATGATATTATGTAAGTGCTTTATATATTATATAAATTTATTTCACCTGAAAAAGTCTCAATAATCTAATGATTTGTTTTGCACCGAATGAAAATTATGATCAATTTAAAATCCGCTTATTGATCCCAATAAACATCCGCATGAAGTAGAGATCATTTATTCAAAAGCATGAACCTCCATACTGCTTTGCATACATGTATGCTACTGGAAAAGTGCGTATGGAAATGTATTTTCAAAATGGGAATCATGCTACTCGTGTTTGATCAATACATGTATGTATATACATATATATGCATATATATTAAATCAATGTTAGTCAAGTTTGAAAATGAGGTCATTTTAAGTGAATTAATTAACTGTCAGTGGAGTGTATTGCAGACCATAGAACAGATTTATTGAAAGACCAGTTTTATCACGTTATCGGAATGTTATCATCACTAAATTCTTCAAGTCATTGGCCTTTTATTTTCCCTAAAAAATTTGCCGAAACAAACTGAATCCCGAAATGGCCGATTACATGGAGGAAATACCGGAACACAATCTGCTTATTGTGTTACACTAGTACATGTGAAAGCACGAATTCCGGATGAAAACGGATGTTCGAAGAAAGCTGTTTCTTCCTGAAGAATACACCAAGTTCAAGTCAAGGATAAAATGCATGTTTCAATTCACGTGCGAGCTACTGTGTGAACTCAAAATGACAGTTTGGCGATTCACTGAACCATGGGTGTTTGGGCTTGTAGGTTAACCCAGGAATTTATGTATATAGATCATACGTTGTACAACTTAATCGCTCCATGGAACACACTGTTTGTATCTGTCAGTCTACCTGCCTTGGGTCAAAATACAGAACAGTGGACTTGTGGATAAAGTAGCAAATAATCAATCACGTGGAACGCAGATAGTTCTAGCTTTGGTTGTAGTATGAAATTAGATTCATTTTTCCGACAGTTTCGAACTGTTTCAGAATAAACACCATTAGGACTTCATCTCCGTGTACAATCCTCAAATTATTTATTCAAACACTCCAGGAATACTGTAATTGAGTTGGAATCCATCATTAATGCACATTTACCGTATCATCGAGTCTGTGAACTCGGGAACCGGTACATAGGGCATATACCAACTAAATATGATACATATCACGTTTGAAAGAACTCAAGATTGGGCCTAGGGTAAAACGGTGTGGATAAAGAGGATATTTGTGTCACAAGTGGAGGTACCTGCAAGGAGAACTTTAATTCTGTGCACGAAAAGAATTTGTGGAAAGGGAACAGCCCACGAAAGCAATCCAGACGGCCTCTTTGAATATGAAGGAGCTACGCGGTCACCACTGCTAATCAGTTCTGAACGATATAGGTCGGATCTGTGATTTTGGTGCACACCTAACCAACACACGCAATTTACATCTTTTCAGTTGCTCTTCATTTGCCTGTCTGGATGAACTCAAGTTGAATCCTATCAATACCAATCATCATAGTCCTAATAACTCTGGAATATTAGCGACACGGACTTTTCAATTCACTCCACAACTTGGAGTCCAGGTCTCCGAGTACCATCGATGACACTTTGATGATATGTGCCATGTGTGAACGGAGAGCAGCTTTATTCAGACAATCTTAACATATTGTCAACTGAGCTAATCGTTATTAGCGAAAATCTTCGTTTTGGTGGTCTACTGGCACACCTTGATTGAGAACTACTTACAGTCAATCATGCGAGGTTTCCTGTTTCGAAGTATTAGTTTTTGTGAAATAAGTTACGCAAAATATTGGAATGTACCACCGTAGGTTAACCAAAGTGAAATAATTCAATGTACCGTTTACCATCATATTCACTTATGATGTGAATAAAATAACTCCGTAGCACTGGACTTGTTACAAATAGAATATTAACCCTTGTTATATCCAAAACGTTTTCTCTGCTGGTCAATGTTCTTCAGCGAATATCGATTATAAGCCAGAAAAGCCTTGGCTATCAGCGCTTGAGTCATCCAGGAATTACAAAGAGAATAGTTTCTTAAAATGCTTGGGCACTAATAATGAATTATTTATCGTTAGAACTAGAGAGCGCAAAAAACGCTAGCTTAAAACGACCTCACAAAAAGAAAATCTCACTGTTCATGGGACGCTCCAATTTGAGACCTGATAGTGTCGATGGTCTTGCGGGGTCCCATAAGGGACTTAAAGCTGTTTGTGTGTGCGTGCGCGTCGGTGCTCAAAATCTGGAGGTTCTTTGAGATGTGCAACAAGTTGTGTGCCCCGGGGTTTGACACACGCGCACACACGTGCGTGCACACAAAATCCCTAACACCGTAGAAAATTGTCCTCCTCGTTGACCAGGCGTGAATGTTTTGTCCGACGAGGGTATGGAGCCAGGAAGTGGAAGACGAGAGCGAATGGATCTGGAAAAATTGTAATAGAATAATCACGGGCAAATGATACTAAACGAAGCATGCTTGCTTTGTCTCGTTCCGGAAATGCTTGGGAAATGCTGGGAAATGCTTGATGCACCGCGTTGGTGGGGAAAACGAGTCTTTCATGTCTGCAAACTGATTTTCACACATATATAAAGAGGAAAATGATCAGAGCATATGCTACACGCAAAGCAAGCAGCAATCACGAATAAATTTCTCACTGAAACTGGACAAACTGTATTGGTGCACGATTGACAATTGTTAGCGTTCAAAATGAAGAATGGTTCTGGAAAGATAACATTTTCAGTGCCTGTTTCCATGTCAACTAAAAATGTTTGAAAGCCATTCCGTATGATCAATAGATAATGCCAATTAGCGCACGAAACGCATCAAAAGTGTGCTGAGCGCATGAAGTTCTCACTTGTAATACCTTTTAGGATAGAAAACCCCACCATACGGGATATAGATTACCGAGTCTGGCAACAACCTGATATGTTCAATCTATTTGGATTTGACCACCAATAAAGCCAGAATCGCGCGATGCACGTTCACCGTGGTCAAACTCACCAAGATGACTTCTTATCACGTTTGCTACTGATTTTGGAAGGATACTAAGATGCATTTTGAACAGTATTTTTGCTCTACCAGATAGGACTCCTTGTGGTTTCAATTCTCGGGCAATGCGAAAACACAGAGAGAAAGGTTTTATAACTGTAACTGGGAGGTACCGAGCAGCGTGAACCCCAAATCAAATATATCGTGCCACTAATGTGTTTTTGGTTTACTCTAACAACATATATGCCATTTCAATGTGGGAAAGTTTCTTCGCAACCGTTGTTCCCCCTTAAAATTATCAGAAAGCACTATAAATCTGTGCTGTGTGAAATACAAAATGAATTAAATGCAGGTTGCCGTCACATTGCTGGGTAAATGACAGCGTTCAGTGTAAACACGGGCGGATTCGAGGGAAAATGACCACCTGGATTATAAAATGGAATAGTTGGAAGTATCACTGATGTTTTGTGTTAAAGAAACAAATGCAGGAGGTCATCGGTTGTTTGGGGAAGCTTCTTTGTCAACGGCTAAGGTAATTAGTCTTAATTGAGACCACATAAGAGTTCGATACGCATATTTAAATGTTGCGATAGCTTCTATTCACGTTTGTTAGAATAGAGTACAGCTAGAAGTGGGAATCAAACAGATAGTATTATTGTTCATTGATTGAAAAATTACTGAACGTACCTATGAAACCTTGGGTTGGTTGATTGAAGTTGAATACTACCCCACACGTACACGCATGTCAGGTAAAATTACTTGAACACGGGTTCGGTTCGCTCCAATCAGTCAGATTTTTGCAATAAACTATCCTTTAGGATTGGTGTTTTTACTTAATGTGCTGCCCTACATGGCCGCATATTGATGGGATACTTGCGTGAAATACCTGCTGAAAAATGTCCTCCCGTGCTGTGTTATACTCGCATACGCGTCCACGGATAAACCGTGTGTTAACTGTGGTGATTGTGGTGATGAAAAGAGTTCTCCGGATACTGTGACCTCCTACAATTACGATTGTGCGAGGTTTGGGATCTGGTTAGCATAAATACTGAGTAACGTTCAGCCAAACGTTTTGAGCGCTTAGACGTGGTTTGTCTCCTTCCGTTAACATATCCTCTCATGAGGCATCACAATTCCTTATAAGTTAACTCCGTCAAACAATGTATTAACATTAGGTCACCCGTTTTTTTGCCAAAATCATTGATTAAATTTAAGAGCAAAAGCTCGTGTTATCACTGGTAGTGCGATTTTTGATCCAGTGAAACGGGAATATCAGTGAACCAATCTGGACTATATAACTGAACGTTTGAAGCGGGATAAAAATAATGTTGCACAATGACTATACAACATTTCAATGAAGATAGTCAAGTGAACCTATTATGCACTTAGGTTTTCCGGGTATCAGATTTGCCAGACCCACATAATAATTAAGCCTCATAGCGATGTCCGAATAATCACCATTCAGTACACATTCACAAGCTATTTGTTGAAGCTCCTGGGACGACGATTTTGTCACCTGACTCAGTCACCCATTACCCACAGCATACCACAGCATTTGTCTGATGTTCACCTTGAAGGTAAGATACTTATCTGTACCTACGTGTACATGCATTTTTGTCTCCCACACCCTCAACAATGGGACTGGGTGATGTCCGTTTGATGCCCATGAATCATGCTCAATCGACAAGCGACTCGTTCGCCTACAGTTCCTGTACAGCTTGTAGACTGCCGCTACTTTCACGATTCGTTTTCTCGAACGGGAGCATCGCCAAACAGCTTTCCGAAACCCAACAACTCCCCTCGCTGTAAAACGACGACAAGTACTCCGACAACATTTTCTGATATCTGGAGAAAAATAAAGGAATTGATAAACTTGAGTCCCACTATCATTGCGCTGCATATTAACCCAACTGCTTTGAGGGAAAGCTGAATTGAACCCAGATCGCAAAACCAAAATTGAATTGCATCACACAGACTCAAACGGCACTGGTTATCTTATGATGGGGCCATTTATTGCATGATTAGCCAAGCAATACTATAGGATTTTTGGCGAAATGGATTGTGAAACTCAGAATTAATACTCGGTAGCGTACACGTTTGAAAAACATCCCATTGTTTGGACACCGAATTCGTTACAAACTTGTGGGCAATCATCATATAAATGATAGTACTCTTTTTCAAAGCGGTTAATTTGACAGATTTCTTATTTTGTTCTGGATCTACGGTTAAAAGGTTTCCTGTGATTGTTCGGTACTTGGAAGGTGGACTTTCTCAAGGCTGTAACACAGAGATGGAACCTAATCTGCAAGAGTAGCACGACAACTGGACGAGAACCTTTGCAAAGACGAGGCCTATACCGGTCACGCATGATCAAGTCGATGTGGCCCAATCTGATTGTTGATGAAGTGTGAGACAAACAGGAACACACAAGCCCGTACGAATGTGTAGGTGTGTAATTGCATGGTGAACATTAAGCACGTGAGATGGAATTTGGGTCATGTGTGACTGAGTCGCTATCAGACGTGAACAGTGCACTAGTTCAAAGGCTGTGATGGATCAACGGGAAAACTTTCAATCATGATGAATCAACTTCCCGCGATACTTGAACAGCCGAAATTACAGGTATTGTGGTAAATCTGCAAATCATGTGAAACGATCAACACATGGTTCTTTAGAATAATAAATGCTTGAATATAGTAACATAACATCTTGACCGGGGAGTCCGATGTAGGAGGATATACAATACATTTTTCAGTTTAAAATTCAATTTAAGATGTCACAATATGAATTTAAGATGTCTGAGTATCAATTCAGGATATTATGTTTCTATGTGGATAGTATCCTGAAAAGTACAGAGTGAAAATAGCAACAAGACATCTTAAATTATTACTCGGATACCTTAAATTCATATTGTGACATCCTACATTGGATTTCGGACATCTTAAACTGTAAAAGGTATATATACCAAAATTTGTCATTTTATTCCGTCNAGTGATACATATATATATATATATATATATATATATATATATATATATTAGTCATTCAGATATACAGATCAGATATACAAATCAAATATCAAATACTAAATATACAAATACATATGGTGAATCAACTTATAACCTTGTGTGCAGGGAGAATGCTTACAAGATCTTCAGGAATGAGAGTTTTGTTGCACGAGTTCGACCTATAATTACAGTATGTTAGAACTTTTTATGGGCTGATACAGTACCACAGAGCAATCGACACTTCCCATGAGGAATAATCCGAAAGACATTTCGTCGATCGGAAAAGAATCTCCTTACTACCTTTCTTATAATGACATCAATACGAAACAATTTTAAGTGTTCACTTTTGATGCACTTTCTGAGCATGTTGAAAATATATAACTCTGCTTTCCTAGTCGAACAATGATTTCCATCTGGAGGCAGAGAAATAATCTAATGATACGCAGGAACACTGAATTGCCTGCACGTTTGGTTGGTGTAAAAAATGCGAATCAACTTCCGCTTGATGTCTGCTTGGTAAATCAATCGACCATGACAAGTCGTCGCACCCGGACTATGAATGACAGCTAATGAGTGACGTTTGATCGACGGTCTGATTGCATACACTCAGATAAACACATACACAAACACCCTTAAACACACGTGTACCTATGAGGTCGATGTCAGAAGTAACGTGTGAAAAAATGGAAAGGTCAAAATATCTTTCGAATGGGAACCGTGTGAGAAAAATCTGGTCCATTTCACATGGGATTTCATGTGAATCATGTTGTTTCGCACTTGAATTACCAGATTGGGTTACTGTGTTGAAGTGAATTGACAAATGATTAGGGACAGAACTACGGAGAATTATAAATTTGCATACTCTGGATCTCCAATTGATATGTTATTCCGATGTACCTTGGGTGAAAGTGTTCATGGTAAACGCTATTCTCACCAAAGCTTTAGTGATGACTTCTATCGATGGTCCATCATTGATCTGCACACAATTGATCGTTTTTGATATTCATCAGGTACATTTTAGACTAGACACTACTTATATGAGGAACGAAGCTATGCCTAGAAGGAAAACATTAGAAAGTATCCTACAGTAAAGTCGCTGCAAGCTGCAATGCATCAAACCTGCATATCAACTGGGTCATGTTGAACTGAAACTCGCGTACGAGAGGCCACAGTTGTTAAGATCCAACCGTTAGGTCTAAGCTGACTGACACTCAGTAACTTGCTGTTATATCGCGAGTTCCCGAGTACTCAAGAGTACCTGGTGCCTCTGAACAATCAAATGGGCTAATGAAAGCTTGATATCCTAGACAATGGATATGTTTTGAGGGCCTGATGTAGTCGAATATTGTTGAACAGTTTCCAAGTTGTCAGAAAATTGTGAACGACCAGAAGAATAGGAGGTGGTCTGACATGAAACCACATCGTTACCATGTACCGCATTCACTGAACAATGGGGATTGCACAGAGTCAATCGAGAAGAAAGACGATGATGAGAAATGATGCAACAAGGAAAGAACCTATGCGAGGATGCTCAATAACAAAGAAGCTGGAAGTGAAACGTTATTATCATTTACTCTGTGAACATAATACAATACAACATCCGGAAGTTGTACAACAAAAATGCATTTTTTGTTCCTTAGTGAATGAGTTCAAGTGTTATCTTCCCATTCAGGTGAAATACTGTTAATTCTATCACTACGCCCTTTTTGAGAATCTCGTTAAGTGTACCTTTCAATACCAGAGATATGTAGGACGTTATTCCAGAGAACGTCGGTCTCAATGGCATTTGCTCACATGGAAACTGAAGGCATAAACAGAACTCAGTCATGCAATGATTCATTACAACGTTCACGTTTGAGCATAGGAACCGACTTATTGATCCAGTTTGACGAAATTCGCTTGCTTACTCGACCGACTGGGGTCACTTAGGGTTCACTCCTTCACGTCGGAAACTCACTCGATCAACAGTCAAGGTCATTACGTTCCCGGGTGGAGTGGCGGAACGAACGATAAAATCCTACCCATACCCACATCACCTCACCCCACCGAAATTGTCATCCTCGCTCAGTAGCTCGTTCAAAAAGCACTTGTTCGATCATGGAGAAAACAGTTCTTTCCAACTGGACGTGATTTTGATAAACCCGGTCCAATCGGTGCAGTGTGAGAATGCAGAGCCAATCAATTTATCATGTTCCCGGTACAATACGATTGGATTTACTTGAAGTTAAAACGGTTCCGCTTGAAGTTGGAAAAGTGTAGTTTAACGCCAGGCGGCGACAGGCATGCTGAATTTAATCCTGCGCATCACGTTATGACGACATTCCTTGAAAGGACTAACCTGTCGAAGATCTCTATTAAAAAGTACAGGCAACGTGAATCGTGTTCGATGTTCACCTTTTAACGACCGAGGTGATGAAGATGGATTGCTACTGATCTAGCATTGTTTCATTTTCTGGTTAAACAGATCTTCGAGCAATGGCGATAGTTTTTGAGCGCAGTCTTTAAGGATGGCAGCCTCTGATCTGTCGGAACTGAGTGATTAGTATGGTTTGATAATCATCAACTGCTTTAAAACTGCCTTGTTTTGGAAAGTAAATGATTCTGTGCCCCTAAGAACAGTGCTTGTGCTGTCGATTTGCGGCCCCATCTACCTGTTACTGACTCCTCTATTAAATGTCCTATTTAGCTCTTCAGCACTAACTGCTATCCGAGACACGATTGAGGATTGCCACTCAGTCGCTTCATGGTGTTCGAGTTCTCCTTGGAGTGTTTGCTCTGCAGGAGTGTGTGAGTGCAAATGCCGTTTATTCCTTGTAGCTTACCTTTGATAGCAAGCGATAAGAAATCTACCTTTTGAGGATTCTTGTGTTTCTATATCCTTACTTCGATGGATCTGTTTAGAGTGAGGAGATGAGACGCGGTCGCAGTGAATGTACTATGTCTCCAAAGGGCTCCAAATTTCGTACCAATATCTTAGATCTTTTGCTAGGGGGTCATAATGAATGGAAGGATTGGGAGGAAAGCACACATTAAAATCCGTCTGAGAGAACATCAAGCTGTGTTTCCCCAGGTTTTCTGGGTTACGTTAACGCTTTTTTCTTTTAATATCCCGGCTTTTCGTAAACAATATGTGATTCAGTTTGCAGTACACTAATGGGGAAGCTTTACCAAGGGCATGCTCGGAAGACGCCAGAGGGGAGTGGGCAGATCCAGAAAATAAACTGTATACGTGGGCATAATTTGTTCCTTAGTTTACCTTCGATTGTGTTGGCGGGTCTGATTTTATTTCTTGCAACGGGATATCGCATAAAATGACTGCATTATTCACAGATTGTTCCACAAATCGATCACGGTTCACATGCATTTGTTTTCCGCTAATATTTCACCCACGCCTGCTTTTTAAACGTTTCTTTCTTGTCAAGTAGGCCGATGAAATTGTCGTCGGCATCGCCCACCCGGATGTTTTCTCACTTCAGCCTTCAATTTTCTCAGTACAACGTTTTGGAGTATATCACTGTCCATCTGTCAACTCTTAATTTTCCTTAAGGTGCAGAAATTTTGTTCTTACTTGTCAGAGAGAACCGTGTTGGAAACCCCTGGAATCTCGTCGCAAGATAAGCATACCAGGTAATGCCCACCTTTAAATGCAAGATATATCGATGTATTATTCAACCGAACTTTATGCTGATCTGATCATCTTTTCCGTTTTTCAAAAGGTCAGAAAATTATCATTTTATGTCCCACACCAGAAAGCTTTATCTGTAGCCCGCTTTCCGATCAGTCTTCTTCTTCTTCTTGCTTTTTACCCCATTGACTGTACAGGTCCGCGGTAATCTGCCCAAGGATGCACAAGAAGGACTTTAGTTCGCTCCTTGGATCCTCCATAGATTTCTCTAGAAGCAGCGAGAGTTCCCAAAAAATTCTCTATGACCTCATCGTTTCACAACATATCTTTCGTTATACACAAAAATAATGGACAACCCCTCGCATCCTTTACAAGGAGATCGTATAAAGTCTGTTCTCTTCTTCCACCCGATCCCACTCTAACATTATATGCTGGTACACCCGCCTATCGAGCTTTATCTTGTCAGATATCCTAGTAACTTTAAACGCATTGCTTCTGAACTTAACTCACACGTATCGTCCTTGCTTTCCACAATTCTAGTTTAATCTTTCTTGTTTGTTGGTACTACTTTGACTATTCAGCCGCTGAAAATTCAACTCTCAGAATGCAAAAAGCATATACTTGACTTGAAAAGGGCCGGGTTATGGAAGTGATATCACGTGTGTAGAACTCATAAGCCCACCGATCAGGTGAGATGTGATGCACACTACTAACTAAAGAGAAACAGATGTGAATGCTGAGGAATAACAGAACTTATCAAACCTATCATAAATGCATTCAGCTAATCATTCCAAATGTTGACCATTCCATGTACACGGAGGTAAACCTTGGGCCTCGAATCTGAACATTGGTTATTCTGGTCCCGGTAGGGACTCCAATACAAAAGACAGTGGTGAAGAAACCTCCGTCTGTGGTGATTCTTGTTCAGCCTCACACAATCTCTAGCAGAAAAAGGTTTTCAAGCGCTTCGGTAACATGTGACATGCTGTTTGCCATTTCAGAATATGTTCACTTGAGTGAATTCATCCTCTTGTACAATAATTTATCACCGTTCATTCTCTCGCCACAGATGCATGCATTCCTGTGTTCCGTTCATCCTTCTCTACGAACAGCTAATGTATCCAAAGTGAAAGTGAGCAGAGCCCACAGACCACACAGAGTTTGCGTCTAAATCCCTGTTAACTGTCCTCATATTTCGTTTCTTCGAAAAGCTTCTCAGCTCCAATCAAGGAAATTCGCAAACAAACTGAAGTATATCTCATCAAAGTATGTCATCTGATTGTCAGATTTATCTCTTCTATTGCTCACATGTATTTTTGAAACCTAACTTAAAAAAACAGGTAGAACTATGATTGAAATTTAAGATAGAATGAATATTTAGAATATTTATCATCAAATTCGTCCTGAGACAGATTCTTGTATAGATCAAAACGACAATTTATCACTTATCTGAATCGTGGAATACTGTACGAAATATCAGAGTTTAAAATTCCCGTTTAGTGATCTGTTAGACAGCTGGAACGTTTACAGGAAAAATCCCTCTGATGTGCTGCGAAGAAAAAAAATACGAGTTTTGCTATGATTCCCTCCATGTATGAACTGGTGTAGATTCTTTTGTTCGATCCCTCCGCTCTTTGTCCACCAGGCAAACTGACTGGAAGTGTCCATTGTCTGTCTGTTCTTGAAATCAACGAAAAGTTTCTACTCTCACTCCCATTTTTGTAGCCGTATACTTCACAACAGTATATCACAAACTGAAATCTAATTTTATGAACACCTAGCCAAAAATACTCACCAAATGGGATTGTCCGTGCTTTACAAAAAAGAAAATAATTATATAAATCTATACTGAAGAGGTTTTAAATTTAATAAACCTCGATGTAGGAAACAAATTTTAAACGTAAAGGAAATATAAGGAGTCTAAGGATTACCAATTAAAAAACTTCAAGGCGGACAATAAAAAACACGGGAGATGCAACAGACCAAGCAGTAGCAAAGATAGTTCTATAGTTGATAGAAAGCAATGCTTGATCTATAACTGTCCTTGATATTCTGTCCCAATGGTATTCACTGAAATGTGTGATAACCACTTGAACAATGTCACGGTAAGCTAGTGTTATTGGCCGTAATCACGTCCAACGGGAATTAGTTTGATCGAATCCACACCCTACAGCCTATTTTCCCCATTGTTTGTGCTTCCTTGGACGGCTTCTGATTGCCTCCATCCTTCGTCCAAACAATCGATTTTTGTATTTTGCATTCATTAGGAGAAAGTAACCTACTGTCATTTATCATGTTATGCGAATGTCATTTTACCAATGAATCGATAATTACTGTATAATCATAAAACGACAAAAGAGTGCGTATAAAAGTTACGTCTGGTATGGTGCGCAAAGCTAAATGCAGACCATAACTGTTTGATTTATGGTAGTAAACGTCAGTGATTCGAACGATAAATATCCCGTGCTGGGATGTCAAGATACCAACTTAGTATAGGAATATAACAACCAATGGGAGAAAGAAGAATCCAACCAATAGAGTAACTGGCGGAGAAACTCACGTGACTTAGGATGAGTGAGGACACCATCCCCATCTATGAAGAATTGGTGTTTGCTTTGTCTCATATTTCATCAATTGGAGGTCGAAGTAAACAAAACACGGCATACAGAATCGACCAATTTGATTCTCAGTTTAAGAGATATCCGCTTGCAAAATGTCCTCTGACAGATAAAAGAATAATAACACATTGAATTTGCACTGGCAAAACAACGTTTTCCAAAAATGTTCCATCATTAACTTAGCACTCATGCAAGACGATGTTAGGTTGTACGCAAAACGATTCATTTAGACTTGGGGATATGAACCTTTGACCTGACAGGATTGTCCGAATTGTGCATCTCCTACCTTCATTGCCTATGGTGTGTGTCAATCGAAGATTTGTCTATTTTCATAAAAGCAAGCATGTCATGGAGGGAGATTGAATGGCTCTCTGGTAGCGGGAGGTGTTGACAACATTTATAACTTGAGCCGTGTAGTATTGAAGATAAGGGCACTTCGAATGGAACTGACTACCAACCAGTTCGTCTCGTCTTCAATTTCATAATTTTTTTCGTATCGAAAGGATTTGTGTTCCTTATCTCAGAGAAAGACACACGCACGATCCAAAAAAGAGCCATTAACGGACCGATAGTAATTTACCACCTGAAGCCATAGCTACATGAGACAGTTGATTATTGCGGGACCTCCTCGGATGGAGTGAACGAAATACGCATTTGTGATGTGTCAATGAATGCATATCTTCACCAATAGAAAGAAAAGACCCTTGCAACATTTTGGTTGACAGAATGTGTCCCGTGAGGTCTATTCACAAAAAGTGTAGAAGAAAGGCGGTTGTGTGATCGAATGTAATCAAGATTGTGCGGTTTCAAAAAGGACAAATATTTGTATAAAAAAGATATAACCAAGAAAATCTATTTAAATGTGAGTAAGTCATACAGGTGCTATGTATTTACGCCAGATACTGCGGATCGTTTGTAGTTACCATCATGCGGCAGTCCAACAAGGATGTTATTCAAAATGTTCAGAGGTCTTCAACATCTCATACAGAACGGAAATTGCTTACGATAAAGGCACTGCACGACTACAGATTACCCACCGTCAATTTGGTGTCAGGGAAGGATTGCGGATTTCCAAGTGTGACAACTTTCAACTTTCACTGGTAGTCGGTCTTTTGGGGAGCGTTTTGATAAAATGTCTAATTAGACTTGGATGAATTGCACTGGATTGGATAATCTGGAACTTCAAAATGCAAGTAATATAGGCTATACAGAAAGTAAGAAACGGAATAATTTTCATAAATAAATCAGTGCAGCAATACATGAAACCTTCCTTTCTCACTCGGTTCAAGGAAGGTAAATCTAAATTACATATACTCCTGGTAACTTAGAAAGACAAGCTTCCTCTTAACCAGCATGCTTGACTAGCTCGCAATACTTGGCACTTCATCGGACTGCCAAAGTATTCACGTGGGTAGCACATAGCAAAGTATTTCTTATATTTAAGGAGTATCGGTAATTGCTCGACATTCAGTGGAACTGTTACGACCACTTGCTGTCACAGAAGCAAACGTGCGATATCATTCAACCTCGCTTGTTTGGAACCTAACCTTTGGTGATGGAAACAGATTCGGTGAATAAATTACCTCATGATTACTTGAAATGCAACGAAACCCAAAATTTGCGATAGTTGTAGGTTTCTTTACAATAACACAGCAAGTAGATAAGATTATGGTTGAAAACACATGCAATTAGATGATCATCATCAGTTACGAGAGAGTCGGAGTTCTAACTCTCAAGGGGACAGTGGACGTGCAGTGCCAATGAGTTCTGGAGAGAGTGCAAGTCCAGCCTGGTGCTCCCTCAGTGTACGGTTGACCGGAGCATGCGGAGATTCGGTGTGAAAATGACACAGGTGATCATGGACATTTTTATGACAGGTTTTCAACTAGTCCTGGATCTCAATATTCCGTCACGTGTTGATATTCCCTTCAATTCCCCAAAACTAGTCTTATTCGACTAGCATAACTCTCAGTCACTGAGAACAGCTTTGTCAACATTGTGCGTTTAGTGAAACAACAGGAACCCATTGATGTAACCGTTCTACCATTGATTTCAACACTCATCACACAGGATTGAAGATTCCAACCAGGCTCAACTCCGCGAAAAGAAATTCAACAACAAGTAGAACATACAGAGTTTTGGGATTCCAACGGTTTATTGGTTTCACACGAAAGCTGATTTTATACTACCACCATGTGTAAATGGGTTAGAAATAGGTTAGCTAAATTTTGTTCTCTAGTGAGTGAAGAGAACGCCAGGCGCTCTTGATGTGCCTGGTACCTCTGAAAAATCGGATGGGCTAATTCAAGATTACTACTCTAAAAATTGATTGAGCCATTAACACAAGGTGATGACTGTCGACCGTGCAACTCAGTGATAAGGGTTTGAAGTCCCAACCCGAATGTTCACGGTTCGAGTCTTGACGGGGACACAAAAGTACGCACTGCTGACGAGTCTCAAACAGGACGAAACAGATGTCCAATGCTCTTTGTCGGTTATCACAAACGTTTCCATCACACATAAATGAATAAAACGCTTTAACTTCATGTATAGATTACATTCAACTGGTACGGGTATGCGCGCGTGTGTGCTGTAAACCAGTCAGGTTTCAGCTGCATATCAAACGGTAAATAATATTCGGTTTCATTTTATTGAATGGAATTGTGTTTGAAATATCAACACCGGAACTCAAGCTGAACGAGCATATGTGACAAGTTCTGGATAAAACACAGGTCAGCTATATACAAATTGGAGTTTGAGGCCATATGTTTTAATATAGTGAATCTTTATCATCTACACCGATTATCAACACACCAGATAATTGTTATTGGTGACCTAATTCATCGCACCGTATCTGTGAGTAAAACTTTGCACCGCATTCAATCATTTTAATCAATGTTTGTGGTAATCGACTCCAGACAAAAAATGCAGACATTTTTCTCGTTTATAATTAACAANCAAATTGTAGACAATACCACTTTCAGCCGTGAACGAAACTGCTTTTTCAGAGATAGAAGGAAAGCAAAACTTATCAGCATTTTTACACTATTTCGTATTACTGCGTGTGCTGGTGGATATGAAAGGGGGGATGGTCGATTACCATTGCGACTCTCTCTCTCTCTCTCTCTGTCTGTATATGCCTCCACAGACTCTCAAGTGGTCACTTAAGGGGAAATCAGGTAACACTTGAATGCGTACTACTGTAGGCTGTAGGCCCCGGTCGTGAATTGAGAGCCTCGTAGTTGTTGAGAGTTCCAAACTGTTGGAGCATTTGTGCTTCATTTCATGTTGAAATGATTATTTGTGCTTTTTTTCTCAAGTGATTTTTTGCATACACCTAGTCTTATAGACTGGATGATAAAAATCGTACACAAAGCGCATCGTAAGAGGCTCTCAAATAAACCCCTGCTGTGAAACAGAGATTTTGTAATATCTATATCACCCTATCACTGTGTACTTTTGTTTTCATTGAATATTTCTAGTGATGTATTGTGATTATGCGTTCCCTAAACGGGGGGGGGTGTAGTAGAAAGCTGTTTTATTCATTATGTGTGTAATACGCTGCCCGGATTTTTCCGTAAGAAAGGAACCACAGGTCACTCACTGTTCAGCGTTCCGCAGAAACGATTGCGCTACAGTTTTCCTAAAGTAGCCCCTTCGCAAAAGTAACATAAGGAAACTGTAGTGATTGACGAGCTTAATTGTGTACAGAATAAAAAGAAATGTAAATTGAAGGCATGGACACTATGTGGTAATCCTAGCTCACGGAATGACGCAAACCACAGGGCGACACGTGTGATGAGTCAAGCTTCCCAGGTGACGCCAGAAAAACGCCTACGTGTTACAGCTGCTAAACTACGAACCACAGACGATTGTACCGACCACTCAAAAGCCATGTCGCACAGAAAGAAGCTGTACGACGCCAGGAATACCAGCACGCCATCGGTAGATGCCTGAATGACCAACGAACTTTTTTTATACATATTATTTAAGCCCCACGATTTCTTTAAATAAATGATCTTCTACTACTGTGACCTTTTTCTTGAGTCTCGGTTACGTGGGAGACCGTCGTGCAAGTACTAGTGCAATTCACTTCTTCCGTGACATCCTTAAGTTCTGATACACGATTCGTAATTCGTGATCTGTGCTTAATTCAATTACTACACAGTGCCATGCAATTCAGCAACAGTACTATTACATGGATTCAACTGTACAAGGAACCGGGGAATTCAACGGTAAAACGCATGCACCTATCCATTGGGTAGCTGATCACCCTGTTTTTACTCTGTCTATGTGCAATATAACACAATCCACAATCGCGCAAGCTGCCGGAAAACAACTTTTTGCAGCCGGGGCTATGGATTGATTGAAACTGATCCGAATAGAATCCAATCCTCTGGTCTCGATTCCTTCTTTCAGGTGGCAATGCAATGAATACCCAGTGCAGATTTGAATCTTAAAGGAAAACATACATACACCCTAAAGTGAGCAGGTTTTCAGTCGATATGCCAAAACACGTGCATCCAGTATTGGTTAGGTCTCATCCCGCATGTTAGCTTAATACGGGACTTTGTTTAACCAAATCAGGTTGTTCTCAAAATCCAAAAGATGAATGGTGAATGTGCAACGTCGATTAAGATGACGTCATCACTATAGATTGAACAACTTACTTTCGCTTTTTGGTGATTATCTCCTACCGGAGGATCGGTCGACCTCTTGGATTGAACAATGTTACTAGAGAATATGCTGCACACAAGATGCATTCTTGAACGTCCCCAAAATTTTGTCTATAATTATGCAAAAACCTGCAAAATGGCAATCATCACCTTTACAATAGTGGTCTGAAGGTGCATCCCATAAGGAAACCGATGGGATTTAAATGCGACGGAAACGTTTGTGATTACCAACAAAGAGCACTGAACAGCTGTTTCTTCTTGTTTGGGACTCATCAGTAGTGTGTACGTTTTGTGTCCCCGTCAGGACCCGAACCGCGATTCTTTGGGCTGGGACTTCAAACCCTTACCCTTGAGATATCACCTGGTGCCAATGGCTCAATCAATTTAATTGGGTGAATGTTTGTATTAGCCCATTCGGTTGTGGGCTAATCCAAACATTCACCATCTAGAAAAAGAGATGGTACTAATGAACATTTCACTTGGAACTTTAGTGGCTAAGGACTGAATGCTACCAGCTTTTCAATCGAAAAAGTTACCTGTTAGAACCTCCTCACCACCACCTAACATTGCCATTGTATCTCATTTTTATCACGTGACAGCCTTTGGGTTCATTACTTTCTTCTTCCTGAATAAATGTTTGTACAATTATGCATTCAGTTTAGAGGACTTAATTATTAAAGAAAGAAATATAGAGAGATTGGGTTCAGCCCAGTAAATGCAAGAATATCTCTATTGGGGATGATAAGTTATTGTTACCCACAGAGGTTTTCGGGAACGTTATGCGCACAGCAGAACAAATGCCACTGTACACATTTGAGTTTTTTACGCACAAGAGTTGCACTAGGGATTTGGTGGTGTCGGTGTAAATTAAAGCTAACTCTCCAAAACTTCGGTTACACGGTTGTGAATGTCGAGCCAGTGGATCGAAGGTTCCGGAGGCATTGTTGATCTGTTTCGGGTGATTTACTTGGTCTATCACACTACGCGCATCTGGTGAAAGAGTCAAATCTCACAATCTTAGGAAACATTGTATATGTAAGACCATAAGACATGGTCCGCCCTTCGCGGATGGAGATAATGTGGCCGTTTCACGCGATCGTAGTTGTGGAGGGGTGTGTTGTGGGTAGCTTAGCCAGCAGACTCAGTAAAGCCATATAGAGGGTGTCCATGATGGGTAAATGGTGCTGTTTCAGCAAAAGAAATGAATGCAAATAGTTCAGCGGTAGATTGGCAACAGAAAAAAGTCAAAAAGTGTTATTTCCTGTGTGCGATGGTAGTGAAGTTCTTCCGTATTACCTGATTTATAACAACTTAGATTTCTGATGTAAGCAGAAAAAATCAGTGATTGTTGCCTTGTGAATGACTATCAATTTCAGGAATGATAAATATTGTTTTGTTTAACAACGGGATGAACATAATACAGATTTCAAGAATTGAGGCGGCTACGAGACAAATGTCGTAGAAACAATGAACGAGATAGAAGTGGGACAAAAGAATCCTCTGTTAAAAGATAAGTGAAATGTTAGAGGGGGGCGAATACGTTAAGTTTGGGTCATAAGAAAACGAATCGTTTACCAAGTTTCGTTACGAATTTACACTCAAGTGCCAAAAGGAGGAACGAAATAACAGAATAAGTCTTCAGTAGGTGACTAGAACACTCCATTTCCGGAAGGAGTATTTTAGGATTGTTCAGCGTTGCACACACTAAAAAAATACTTGACCTTCTCTATGGGTGCCGTACAGATGTTGCGTGCCTGCGCAAAATGTTGACAGCAAAGGGGAGATAGTGAGTGACGCCAGTGGCAGAACGCTGCATTTTTTCTACGAACAGCCCAATAGCAGGCGCGGTTGAATTTCTTCCGGGGTTTGGGGAAATGTGAAATATAAAAGTTCATACACTGAGATAAAGTTCTGGCGAACCTATAAGTGGACATCTATGGAAAACGGTTCGTTTCTGGGGGTAAACTATTGAAGGGACTGAAAATTAAATCAGTGAATGGCGCCACATAGTTAGAGTGTAATTCTAGAACTGAATAGAGATATGACATTGGTAAACTGAATAGAAAATGTTGAAGTGATATCAATCTAGAAAATAAATATATATTTTGGATTTTAGAACAGGATCATTGGTGCGAGATTAATGCTTAACAGTAAAATGTTTGTGAATGAATGCATCAGTCACAGGTAACATATGTAAATCCGGATCAATGCTTTGATTTCACATCAGATAAGTGATTACCCACTCAGTCTGTTTTATCGACCCTAAAATCTCATAAAATAGTAAACCGGACTGTAAGGTCTGCTTCCAGGATGCTCTCCATTCTTGTCACTTAAAGATGAAACATTGTAGGTCTAATAGTATTTGAAAAATGGCAGAGATAAATGAGATATTGACGTCTGTACTACACTGCCTGGAACTCGTGTTTGATGAGAAGTGACTTCGCAGGAAATGAATACTGGAGAAACTGTCAGTGAATAGTGTCAGCTACGATATATGTTTGCGCTTCAGACAGATTAGAGAAAGGGGGAATCGATCAATGGAAAATGGATATCAAATAAACCGAAGACGTTTTATCGATCAGATAGTGCGCGTGAGTTTCTATCCTGTCCAACATGGTGCTTATAGTTTGCGAAGAGACAACCAGAAAATAGCTGTGTATGACTAGAACGGGCAAATCACATGATGCTCCAAATTGTAATCGAGGGTTACGTGCCAGGTGATATGAGTCATTTGCCACATGGTAATAAGTTTGCAACATTGCGCTTTAAAACGTGTGGGCAGTACGTTTCTCGTTGCCTAACGTGATTTTCACTGAGTTGATCTCGTATGCACGGATTGCAATACTCAGCATATCATATTACATCTTTTTCCCCTCACGCGTGACTAAGTCTCTATTTACCTCAACATCAATGAATTGCTCACTTGATCAGTAAGATCAGTATTGCACGGCGAAGTTTCTGCCTTTCAATTTCAGTAAGTTAACAGAGAAACGTAATCAGTAGAACAATGGTTTTATGACAAACCTGTAGTGATGATCACTACCTTGGGATGAGTTGTGAATGATTTGCTGCCAACTTGGAAATTTGTATTATACGGAGTTGGAATTCGACATGTCCATGTGCAAAGTTCATTTAGGTGTCCAGAGCATGAAGATTATATCAGAAGACTGCTATACAGTGAAGGGTGGCAAACAAAAATGATCAATCTGGGGACAAGGTCAGTGGAGAGCTTGAACCAGTCGCTTTTGTGCACATAGTTCTAGTGCGAATAGGCGAATGCTTATCGCCTGAGCGTTGGCTAGTGTGTGTAAGCGAACTGCTTTAGAGGGGTTGGGGGGCACATGCCAGGTTACGCCGAAAGCAGATTCCGGTCTAATTTGATAGTCTGTGTGCTTACACACATCATCCACGGCTGAGGTGATGGGCATTTGCGTTTTTCGCACCGGAACTATGTGGACAAAGCCACTGTTTCACGCTCTCCATTTTCCCTGACCCCAAACATCACAACCAACACCACCACCACTCCAATCACAATCAGTCTCACCCGAACGCAGACACATAGGGCATACTCCATCCCATCCCATCCCTCCTCTCTCCCCATCCCAAACAACCTTTCGACTCAGCGTGAAAATGCGTCCCCACTAACAACAAACCCTTATATGAGCTGTACAGGCACGATTATGAATCATTCGGAAACAACTGTTCGCCTTCGGACACGTGTTCTGAAGTTACAATGATTTGATTCCGGAACTTAAAAAGGATTAAATTGTTTTCGAATCCATTGTTCTTCAATCACCTAGGCCCGCATCACTACTCCAACTAATCAGACTTCACACACTCGGTTTCCGGAACTTCAGTGCTCGCTGACACTGTTCCACTTATCTGTCCCAGTATCTATACTGCAACAATGTTGATGCATAGTGTGTGCAATGAAAGTCATTGAAACCCAACCCTTATTTCCGCATTCTATTCCTGCCAAAAGTTTTAACAAAACAAATCCGTCTGGAATAACAGAATGAAGAGTGGAATCCAACACAGGGAATGTTT
>UZAN01039518.1:12678-24256 GCA_900618425.1 Echinostoma caproni
TGTACTACTATTGGCCGTTGCATGCACCGATGTGACGAACAAGTATCGAGGCTTCGTTCTGAAGCTCTCGACCTCTGCTGAACGATCCAGACGTACAGCGCAAAGTCGGCTGCTAACCGAGATCCAGTCGAGAAGTGAACGCTCGGCTTTGACACTTGGTGCAATCCCAACACCAGCAACACCGCGAGCTTTGGATGCCGAATCGCCTGACACACGGAGAGTGAAGCGTGAGTATGATACTGGACATTGAGTGCAGTTAAGTGAAAAGTGGATTTTGGTTTCGAAAATCTGATAGCCTCTGAGTGGTTGACCTTGTTAGTTGAACGCTGAGTGATATGCGATGGGTCTCGTAAACAGGAGGTATCTGGGATTATTCGCGATTGAGAGAAAGAACTAGACAGATGAAAAAGATGGTTTTCCAAATGGGTACCTAAGGCTTTAGGGTACGGCATACTTCGCGGCAGCCCACACCAACGAACGGGTTTTTCTTTGGGAACCCAAACCGGAGCCTTCGACTCGAAAGTCTGACCCACAAGGCCGTGGACCGTAAATCCAACGCAGGAGCGTGAACGGAGCACCCGTGTGGGAGCTTCTAGAGACCTGTCACTTAAGGCCTTCGGATTCCGGGTAAGTGAATAGATCTCTGGTGCGTTGGTTGTCGGTCCGCTTTCCGGATCGGCCGTAAGCCACATGCACCCTATTAGACAAGCGGAACGTGGGTGAAACAGCACCTTATTGGCTGAGGGCTGCCCAGTTTGGGCGGGCGGTAGCTGTCCAATGAGGTACGAAGACTTCTCCTACCTACGAGAGGAAGCCTCAGGCACCCCACTCCTACGTCCATCTAGCGGGGGTTTTCGACCGGTACACTGTCCCTCACTGTGTTTATTTGCTGGAATGACTGTAATGATCGTAGTAGTAGTAGTAGTAGTAGTAGTAGTAGTAATATAATTATTCTTCTGTCTGCACTGTCTCTGATCGGCTGGCACAATCCATATATGACGTGTATTCAGAAGCCGTACGAGTGTCATTCACGTCGCCTTTCAAATTGGATTGATCGCATCAGTCCGAAAACGGTGACGCGCCGCTTCATGGTGCGCGTCATCTCGTGGGCCTGAATCATCACAGTGAACTCTGCAGGGGCGAATGTGGATAGAAGAAAGGCAAGAGGTGCCAAAGCAGCTGCCTCTGTGAAGCTGATCTTCGTCTGGCCTCTACCCATTGATCTTTCAGGCATGATTGGATCTACGGCTGTTAGGAGCCATCCTGTGTAGCTCTCAGCGTCACGGAGGCACGCAAGCCATCACACCACTTCAAAGCGCAGTCTCGCCGTGTTGGATATATATATATATATATATATATATATATATATAGAGAGAGAGAGAGAGAGAGAGTCATACGTCCGAGGCCAGATTAAGTGCCAAACAAATCATGGTTCCAACAATCTCTATAAATGAAACGAAGTTCAAGGATTTGCATGTTGGTGAAGTTCTTCCAGGTTTTTCAGATCAAGGTAGGTGAATTTTCTTTGGGAATTCACAACCGGAGCCTTTGGATAGCCAAAGCCTGACCCACAAGGTATTCGGGCGGTGTGTGAAAGCCACATTCCATTGGGGACGGATGTCTAGGCCATCAGATCATACACCCTTTGTACGGGGTCAAACGTCAAAGGTACCCTATACAACCCGATGCCGAATTGAGCCAGTGACCACCAGCTAAATCAAGAAGATGGGTGTCTGTACTTCGTACACCTCTTCTTGATTGGTTTGGAATCAATGTTTTTGGTTAACTCCCTTAGAAGAACCACCAGTGATCCACCAACCCGGTGATAGTCCCGGATGTCGAGTTTTTGTCCCCTCATTTCGGTGGGAAAACACCTCCGCTACGAAAAGGCAGTGAATGGGGCTTCCTCAGCAGAGGCTATTTAAGACGCTAGGTCGTATGGGATCATTTCGCGAGGTGGACGGGAAGGGTGATCAGTCACAACCCAAGACATCCACCCCCGACCATACTGAGGCTTTCGATTCTATGCGCGTGCACCTGAACAATCTTCTTTACTGAAACGATGGAAGGTTTTACAAATGTTTTATTTATGAATCCATGTCCAAATCAGCACGGTTTACAGTGGACCAAAATTAGTGTTTACTGGTAGCACTACTAGGAGGAAAGGATGAGCAAAGTTGAGTTCGATCGGTATGCATAAATTACGTTACCACCAACATAATGTCTAACAAGGGAAGAAATAGTAATACTTAGACAACAGGGTGTCGAACAGTTGCTTATATGTTTTAGAATGCATTTTATGCAGGTGATTTGTACCAGTTGGCAATCTAGGTGGTCACCAAAATGGACCGGCCTAAAGAAGAGTCCGGTAAAATGTTGGTTCACGGTCTATCGCAACAAAGGTCGATGAGATAGGATCCCTTAATAAGCCAACGCCNCGCCCCCCCCCCCCCCGCCCCAATAATGTCGCTGATCACCTGTTCCTTACTGGCTAGGAGTCCAGTCAGGTATGGTACGTAGGAATTATTATAAATGTTAGTACGAGTGGGTAAATGTCGAACGGAGGATCGTGAAGATGGATGGGAATGACAAGAGGAGAGTCGTCTGGAACCTTTTGGCAAATTTAATACAAGAGCTGATATGACCATTATTAGTTTCTTTGGTTAGTGAATCAACCGAAATCAACGATACATTCGTCGTCGATTATCACTAATCCACGACGAATGGTTTTGAAGTCTGGTTTCAAAAAGCCGGGAAACACTACAGGGCTCACTGAAGTAGAATGGGGTAAAAGTATTGGTGAATGAAGGAGGACGAAACCAACCATGATGTTAGGAATTGCCCGAGTTTGCATTACTGAAAGAAGGGACGCCTCAATTTCCCCCATACAACTATAAATGGAGAACAGTTTGTTGGCTATGAAAAGCGGAAAAGACCGACGACACTTTCTAGGCACTGGGATGTGCTTAGACTAGGACAAGATTAGTTGGAAAACTGTTGGATTTGGGATCGACTTTCAGTGAATGAATTGAATTCAGAAGAGAAAATTGTCTGACATCAAACGGCATCATAAGCATACTTTTGGATCTGTACAGGGGTTTGAACCGAAAGATCACTAATGAAAGTAGAAAAGAGAAATGGAGTTTGAATAGCAACTTGCAGCACACTGAAATTATTAACTAGAGGTTTTGATGTACTTCTAGCCCATTTGGTGCATTTTACCCTTTATGTGAAATAGTTAGACAGCCATGAGAGCAGCTGTCTCGGAGTGCCAAAAGAATCAAGTTTGAAAAGGGTGGACGATAGAGAACCGGATTCAGACGCGGAAGAATAGTCAAGAAAAGGCCTAACAGACAGGCTCGACTGAATTGTTCAATGAATTACGGATAAAATGGATTAAAGTGAATACGGCGTCCAGTGTTGGGTCTATAAGCAAACCGTAGATGGGGGTGGGGATTTCCGTTAATTGACTGCTAGCCACTCAAGGTGGCCTTTTCAGTTAACTTTAAAGCTGTAGATGTCAACGTGATAGGATGAAACTTCTGACTTGCCCCACCAGAAGGCCTTAATGTAAGTTGCCAAGCCACCTCCAGTCCTTTTCCTACTTCGTTGCCTATCCTGTCGATGACACTCGAAGCCATCTATTCGCACGAGCACGTCCTCACCGTTTTGGTCCAACCAAGTTTCTTGTACAAATATAACATATGTCTAGAAATTAATGTGTGTTAAGAATAGATATTGAATCCGAGATCTTAGCGAATAGCGAGAACACGTTAGTGCTGACCAAAGATGGCACAGTCACATTGAAAAAGAGGTGCAATGAAGTGTAGTCTGCCATCCGGCCACCTGCATTTTTTTATCCAAACGCATTTATGACTCCCATCAAACACAGGACTTGTGGGAAGCGCAGAATTCACAGCTTCCAGTCGGAGCATGTCCTGACAAGAAAACGTATAGATCCTAGGCATGCTTTACATCGGGACATCAATAAATAAGATCCAACGTAATGACGAGCACGAGAATGTTGCACAGCCAATCGGAGGGCGCGCGAAAACAATTGAGATATCACTGTGCCGACCAGCTCACACTGGGACTGATAGAAATTGTCAGTTCACATTTATTTGGGTATCGCCTTCAGAGATATTCTAGTAATTTCTTTTTGCCCAACAGTGGCGAAGGACACATTAAACTGTTTGATAAAACTCCCTTCGGAAACGTCCTATCACATCGAGTCTTCCTAATTGTGAGGCAAATCTGAATAAAACGCCAACCTTAGTAGGTTTCATTGTGGCAAGCCACTCCAAACCTGCATGAGATATCAGGCTGGTTGGAAGGTCTAAGATGAGAGTTAACGGATGGTCATTGATGCTTACTTTGATTAGAGATGAAAAATGAACACACAGGAAATGACAATGCTCGCCAATCCGGTTGTGAGCTGATCGGTGCAGTAGCGGAACACAAACCTTCCGTGCGACGGGTCTGGAGTTCAAACCCCTTGCAGAGATATCCTACAGAAACTATTACGATAGCATTCGGAAGTAATGCGTGATTCTCCGTGGATATTTGTCATTTACCAACATCTCGAAAACAAGCTGTTATTTCCTGTGTGATTTGAGACCTGGAAGGAAATGGATTTAAAAGCCACCCCCTCCCCCCAACATAGAGTCTGCGATTCACTTCCAACCCTTTGCGTAAGATGAATCTTCAACACAGGTGACTACGCAAACATTAGCAAAAAGTATATGCCTATTTTTACATTACTTAGAGCAATGATTTAAATTTGAGCAATGTCAAGGCACCGCGAGCGCAGGCTTCCACATGCTTTTGGCGCATATACAGGTTTGAACGATGCAGTTGTAGGTGAACATCACATGCCATTGATTTTTTGTGATATATATATATATATATATATACATCAAACCGGCTTGCGAACAAGCATGTTGCCAACGCAAACACAATAATAACAGAAAATGGGGATTGTGGCACAGAACAGAGCTAAATGTCATTGAAACTGTTACAGTGGATTAAGATAACAAGAATGGTAATGTTCTTATGTTTTCACACCGCCCACTTTGATATTTTTGTGCTAGTTTATCGTTTTTATGCAGTATTGGATTTTACCAGGCAGACCGTACGACAGTCGCTCTACAGACTTATATCCTGAGCCTTATTTCTTAGTGTCTATAACCAACGGCAATCCTTGAGCTCCAACCGGGAAGGCGGGTTGCACTAACCGAAGCCAAAGCTGAAGCTAGCTTCTTCATACTGCCACACCATATCATGATCTGACCACTACGATGTTTCTCCCAGCCTTGCCTGGCACATGCAAACAGGACACGTCACATTTATAATACGGCCTTTTTCAGTGTGAATTTCTTAGACTTGAATGTTCGCTTATGGCACACGAATCGCATTACTCAATTACCAGTGGAGAGAAGAAAATATCTCAGATCCAAATTAAACCGTTCAAATTAATCAATTCTTTTGTGCCCACCCACCTTGTGAGTGAACGTTCATCAGCCACAATCAGCCATCGTGCATCAAATAGAGAACAATACAATCAAGGAAAGTTACCCGTTATAAAGGAAAACAGAAAGTCTAAACCATCAAGCTGAAATTAGGTGATCTGATTTTGAACAAACTCTAACTTTATCAGAAAAAGAGGCTTGTAAATCGCAANTAAGAGTTTAGTAGGCGAACGGGTGGGTGAGCAGAAAAGACACTCACTGAGGTAGAGACTGACTCACAATATCCATCATGCTCCTTTTTTAATCCGCCTGAGACGATGGGCTTTGATCAGGTAAGCTGAATACAAAATCATTCGGTATCTAAAAGGAAGCGAAGAAGTAAACACCGGCCTAGAATGTGTGTAAGTGAGAATTAGAACTGGAGATAAAACACCCCCTTGTAGTACGCAGTGTGGTAATACAGTGCAGATGAAAGGATTTTGTAACTTGAAATCTCTGTCAGTTGACAAATCAACTGGTCAGTATTTCAGTCGTTGAACGTTGAACACCGCCGAAGAAAAGGGCATTGAGAAATATTTTCCTGTCAGTGGCTGCAAGTGCACTGGTGTCCAAGACAGCCGTGTTTGTTTAGCAGGGGAAGATAACAGGAAGTTTGGGAAGAAAACATCTAGGCTACCCGACGATGGGTAATATATCCTGGATTGAGTAGAGAAAGTGTTAGGCAGAGACCTGTCAAGCGTCTTAAAAACAGCTGAGGTGCATTGATTTGAAATTTTGAATAGTTTTCCCCGGGGCCTGGTTTTATCGGAGGATACCCACAAGTGTTAAAGCTCTGATTTGGCCTCTCCATAGCCATAACAGTTGGGAAGTTGGAGGACAAAAGAAGAAGAAAAGTGTGCTGACAATCGCATATTCACACCATCGGTGCAACAAAATTTAGTGTGCACTCTCACACAACCAAGGGCCATTTGTGAGTACTAAATCGACACCAGTGCATGCACCCATGTTGTCTGTCTACACCTCAGTGATAATGCATGAACGAACACTTTTTCCAAAGAGGCATTTCCACAGCTGAGATTGTCACCCTCGTTATCCAGTTGTACCCTGTTTTGGGTTTTACAACGTGAAACGTTCTTTCAGTGATGGATTACGATCGTCAGAGCATTTATGAGCGAATTAGTCGTCTCTGATCCTCCGGCGAGGGAGTTGCATAGATTCCTGTCGAACTGAAATCAGTGCAGTTGTATTCATTCTTGGATGAATAATCAATTAGCAACAACCCAGCTAGCGTGCTCTATGATTTTTCACTTTTATTTAAACCAAAACCTAACACCGTCAGACAAAAAGACAAAATAGTGTTCTGACTTCTCCTACATCTACAATTATCTCTAATATTCAACAAGTATGTTATTAATTGTTTGTCAAGATGATCACCATCTTCAAAGTGCGTGCCGATGGTACGTTCAGTTAACGTTACAAAAGGTACTTCAGTGAAACTTCAATTCCTACAACCGGGAAACCTGAAAATATCTGATATTTGATTTCCGGCGAGGGTGTCAGGGTGGACGACTCAAATAACAAACCATCATAGTATCCAGGCGGATACTTTATCACTGTTATCCAGAAAACGATCAGTCTAGGTAAAAGATGAAAAGCCTGGGAAATTTTGAGGATATGCTCAAAACCCATCATCGCTAAATGTTAAGAAAACTAAACCTATCTCTGGTAAAAATAGAACAGTTATTCTTTGTACGGGTTGGAATCCCCATAGACAACGTTGTTCTGATGTTAAATAACCACAATGCATAAGCCCATGCAATTTCGCCACATTGCTAGTTCCGGTTAGATACAACGAAGAGTGCGTCGAAGCGGTGGAACCAGTGGTCGATTTTCGTATGATATATTGGCTTAGATTTAAATTTCGACTATCCAAAACACTGTCTGCCCAATAGACAGACACTTTTAATGAACAAGCTAACCAATCTATGGTATGACACAGCTTTTTCACTGCATTCAGTCATTTGGAGAGGATAGAATCATTTTGTATTTCTAGGTGATGCGCATTCTCCCTGATCTGCCAATTTAGTGCGAACTATTAGGTAAGTCATAGAGGTGAACTATAGACAGAAATGTGATTCAGTGAATGGAAACGAAGTTACCAGCTTTCTTCACAACCTTACCAAATGGCCCCTATGTCACTAACACGCGCGGGAAGGTGGACCCTCAGTAAAGGCAATATGAGGTAATAGATGACTGAATAAGAATCGAGTTCAGCATAGATATGACCGGTTAGTGAAGAGTGAGCGGACAGGACGGTTTCTTTCTTTCTTTATTGGAAGGCGAAATTGTGAGACCACACTTGTTACCCCAGTAAGTTAAAAGTGTTAGCCTTTAGACGCATAGCTGAGGGATAGACGATTCAGAGCTCAGCTCCACATCCCTCGAGTGTACATCTACGGGGCCTGCCGCATTGGGTCACTCCGCAGAGTTGTTTGCTTCTGAGAAAGACTTTTAGAAAATACCAGAAAACAATTAAAAAGCGAATGAAAACTGCCAGTTATTGCCTACATTTACATTGCCATTTGTGAAACTATTAGTACCGATGGTTTCGGATCTATTGTTAGACGAACCTGCTTTCAGTAGCATTTATTTTGGCCGCAGGGAATGAATGGTTTCCGATTTTGTCTCCGGGATATAACTGGAACCTTCTCGGTTTTCCATCTCAGGATCGAATTTAGTGCATCAGTCCTTGACGTGCTCAGATACATCTTATTCTTCATTGCAATCACTTGCTAAAACCCACTGTCTGCATTTTCACACATGTGTAGTATAATAAACTGGAACAATGTGGAAGTAATATCAATGGTTATACAAGGCCTGTCCGTGTGGAAATCCGTATGCTACATTCTATGAACCCTCTTTATTGCTTTCGCGTTTAGCGGCATTTCTGTCACCAAACCATGATTTTGACGAGCAGTGGGCTATGATTCACACACAACATTGTTGATCCCCCTGAACACACTTGGGACGAGAATGTAAGATATTTTCGCGGTTTGAAGTCCACTATTACTGTCACACAATTTTGATCTCAGGCTCTTTCCTCACAACCAGGCAATCCATTTGGCTAAACCCTATAATTTTGCAAAATTAATAACCTTTGCTCTAACTCAATTGGCCAAGAATATTGACGGTCACAAAAGAATTTCTGAGCGCTTGAGAGTTAACCGTCTTACTGTGAATGGATTCAATGGACCTCGTCACCTTATTTTCTACCAGAACAATGAAGTATTTATAATAATCAGTGATTTCCGCGAACATCTGGACACGTAAAGGTAAGAGAGGGACCAAGTGGCACTATTCGTTTGTGTATAATTATATGAATTGATGGCCGTATTCGCTGGTAGAGAGTGTTTGCCCTTAGGGGGTTTCAGAAGTGAAATCGGTTGGGACCGGAACAAGGTGTTTGCTCGAAGTGAATGAATGCTCCTCGGGAGTACGCTCTCGGGGAGAAAGGGACCAGTGTAATATTTAAACCTTCGTTTCTTGCACTGGGTACACGAGTGTTCGGTCAGCTTTCAAGCGGGCCCTGCTACTAATTAAACTTCGCATAAGGACAGTTATAAGGATGGATGATAGGTGTGGAAATCGCATTCGTAAAGTACGAATGCGATTTCCACACTGTGGAAGATTCTGTGATGGTGATTGTAAAGGCTTGACCATCGTCAGTTCGATTCATGATAGAGATCTACAAGTATACGTACTGCTGCAGAATTTTAAGGCGTATGAGAAAACCCCGTTTTCGACATTTATATTGAAGAAATAACCCACCTATCATTCATGATAAATCGGAAATGTACGTCTACCTCCCTCTGTCCTCGAATGAAAGCTAAAAAGACCCAAGTAATGCACAATCTTCAAGACATGCGAGTTTCTTTTAAGTACTAACGCAAATGACATTCACTGATGCTCAAAATGCAAAATATATACCGCATGCAGCAGAGAATTATATTTACTTAGATTGGTCAGTGTAATTAACACTACTGAAGTCTTCCTGTGTCAAAAAAAGACTGTGAGGTATTGCACAGTGAGGTCCCTGGTTCGATTTCCAGTTCGGTGGATGGATTCGCACTGCCGATGAGATACAACCAGGTCTAAACAGCTGTCCAGTGCTTCCCAGTTTTCCAGTTCATCTCTCATTGGTTGTTTACACGACGAAACGCTCTATATGACCTAATCAAATTCTCCAGCAATACAGGGTAATTTGTGATCTAAATACTGAAGGCCTTTACGTCACATCAAAATAGATATTTCAACAATCAAGGACTGCCCCTAATATCATGTGATACAAGCTACTAGAGGAAGGAAAATCTATCATTGTCGACCTAAACTATGATAGTGTATTGATTCAATTGAATCTTTAGTCCTCTTTACATTGGGCGAATCTTTAATCGGTGATCACAACGGACCAAGGAACACCAGTCGCGATGCCTCGGATGCAGTACGGTACTCCTTAATGCGATTGCTTTCTGTATACTTCATTGTTTTGCTTCCTTTTCATTAAATGTAATTTTGAAAGCGCTTTTCAATCAGGGGGAAGCGGCAGGATTCCAATGCAAAATCTCTTAGACAATGCAGTACTTACCAGCACCTCTTCACGACTACAGCTTGTAGCTAGCCGAGTAAAAAATCCAGACAGGGAAATAACTGTAGTGGTGGTCTCTACGATTTAACCGATTAAGTCCAAATTGCTTAGATTTCGGATTTAGCGAAACCCGAAGCTATTAGCGTTTGTTCTTTTAGGTGTAACTCATACAGGCATACTTAATTTTGCACTAGACAATGGAACCTGTATGACCAATGAATGATTACATTAAGCCCGAGCAAGGTAATAATAGTGGACAATATGTGATTGCATAACTGCGCACGGTGTAATGTTTCTGACACTGAATACATATAAACGCACACACAAGAGAAGTGTGTTGCATTAAGCTGATACCAATGATTCATTACACGAACACACTGAAATTTATGCGCTTATCGTTTGCGTTTGCCGACTTTGTTACAGGCCCTTGATTTTTGTTACTCACTGCTCTGTTGGGTGCACAAGCATCCAACACAAGAACTCAGGGAATCGACAAAGGTTCATATCCTCCCTCCACCTTCATGAGGTGCTTCCAGGTGCAAATCTGTCTCTATATATCGCAATTCTGTTCTGTCTTCGTTCTGGCATTATTGAAATCTGCGGACAATGTGATCATAGGACAACAATATGACAGGAATTTCGTGTCCGCGAATCTTCGAGTATATGACGTTTCATTGTATCGGTACGTTAGTTCTCACTTTTCTATAAATTCATAGAAATGCAATAATATCTTGTTTTTACCAAATACCCCAACTACGATTGGATTGGTAATAGGATAGTTCCAAAGGTCAAATTACTCAAACGCCCCTGATATCCTCATATCAACACATCTTACCTGGTCCTAACTGGTTATAAATCACTCCCAAAATATATCCGCCTTCACTTGTGCGTATTACGTTTAGTATTCTTTCCTGCACCCAGATACTAGCCTTTTTATTAGTATACTCCAACATTATACCAGGTTTTGTTCTCTCCTCCCCAAGTGATGTGCACGAACACTACACCCCGGAGGCCACTATGTTTATAAGCTGCTCAGTTAGCATTAAATCAAGCGTATCACTTTATCTAACACAGAACGTTTCATCATTAGTAAACATGGGGATATCTATGGGAATTCCTCTGACAAACGATTTTAATTAATTCTTTCATTCGTTCTGGGAAGGTCCTAGCATATGTTTTGTTTGCGGCCACTGGCTGCTCGAGTTATCACAATCACATTTATGTATGAAAATAGAAGGAGGGCGCTGTGTTAGGGTCAAACAGTCGAAATCAAATAATTATAGCAAAGGATTGAGATATTTGTCTCTAGTTCTCTTGTTCAGATAAGAACGGGCTAGGTAAGCACTGATAATTAATTTCGGCCATCATCATCATCATCGTCATAATCCTCGTCATCATCATCACCATCATCATCATCATCATCATCATCATCATCATCATCATCATCATCATCATCATCATCATCATC